>JAQJVL010002548.1:0-92802 GCA_035578905.1 Stictocephala bisonia
CAAGCTCAATGAAACCCAATAGTGTGTCATTAATTCCTTCATTTGTTTAGAGTGGACCACAATGTTCTGAGGAACATCAATGACATGTTTTTTTACCTCACTTTTAAAAGTATTACTTTAAGAATTCTCTAGATTAAGCTACCCAAAAAACATTTACAACACTTATATGCTCCTCCTGAGAATGAGATTTACTTCTTCCTGGTTATATATTTTCATGTAAAAGTCGTTACATTTTCAAGTTCACTATAACATACTATAACCGTTCAGCAGTCTCCTCAAAATGTTCTAAGATTCCGTGTCTGGTATTTGGATTATACAAATCCTTCATTGAAGGAGCTCTCTAGAGTAAGAATATCTTGGAACCATTGCTATGATGTTTATTTTCCAACTGCTAATTTATATTATGCCTATAATAATACGATTATAAAGTATATAAGAATTTATTTATTTATTGTAACTCATGTAGGAAACTCAGTATTTGATTTTAGTGTTGAGAACACATCAATTATTGTAATTTAACTACTGTTGTTTGTATTATTTATTTTATATTTGACAGATTTAATAAAATTGGTTTCATTGAGTAATGCTTAACCTCGCCGTTTTCATCAATGAAACCCTACGAGACAAGAAACTCCCACCGAAAATCCAAAATTGCTAAATTTAGTTAGATCGTTGGCCTATCACCCCTTAGCAGAATACCGCATTAATTTTATCTTTCAAGCTAATTTTATTCTTTATCCATTCAATGGATACATATTTTCCAAAATCACTACACATTTATGTATGTAATTCTAAGTATCACATTTATGGATACCTAATTAAACGTCTAAAAGATTTTGTTGATAGTATCTACAATAGGATGGCTTACTTTGCTTTTTTTCAAAGTATTTGTCGATACAGTCTTATTTTCTGGGGTAACAATTGTAAACTCCTCGAGATTTTGCTTATACAAAAAAAGGATTGTTAGATGTATAACAGGCTCCGCTTTTGACGCACATTGTAAATATTTATTTTACAAATTAAAAATTTGAGGATATAAATTTGTGTATTTTTGATCTTATGTCCTATGCTTTAAGTAAACTACCATTTTATGCTCTCGTACTTACTTATACTTATGTCCTCTTGACCAGTGTGCCGCAGGTGCAGGTGACGGTTACGTTGATGTGCCCTACTGAGGGGGTCACAGGCTAGGATAGGTAGGCTATTTGGTTATCGACTTAGGTCCCAATGAGGATTGGGGCAGGGGTACATGTGTCCCAAAATTCCTGTAAGCTATAGAAGCAGTGATGAAGAAGAAACTGTTTAAGATGTCTTTTGAATTTGAAACTATCTGTTATGCTTTGAATTTCCTGGGGTAATAACTGTACTATAATTTTTGATCCTATATAGTATGGTTTTTTTTCCAAATGTGGCTAGTCTGTGGAATTATGCAAAACGGTTTTTATGCCTAGTGTTGTAAATATGATTGTTGGACGTATGGTTAATTTTATGGGAATTCCTAATGTACATGACTGTCTCTAATATGAAGAGGAACGGAACCGTGAGAATACTCAGGGTTGCAAAGGCCCCTCCACAATGACCCTGGCCCAGAATTCGAGCCATCGCTCTTATGGCTAGCTTTTGCCATTTACAAATAGTGTCTAGGTGACCTTATCCCATACCCCACAGAACAATCGAGTAGGTTATATGAGACTCTATAAGACTAAAATAAATTTCCCCACTGTTCTCAGAACAAAGAGACCTTTAGCTAATTTGCTCTCAGACTGCTAATATGTTCAACCCAGGAGAGAGTATTGTCCAATCTCACTCCCAAGAAGTATTCAGTTTATTCGTTCAAATGTACATTTACAAAGAACATGTCAAATCTTTACAATACAAAGTCTGCCGAGATTATAATCTTCAGCTCCTCCCCACCTACATATAGTGCAGGAAGGTTATTGGATTTTGACTGTTTCCTTTGGAGAGTTTGGATATACAGATATCCAGTTTTTGAAGGATTTAATTTCAATTGTGCCATCTGTTTCAATTTACTGTATGCCCCTATCTCTAAAACTCATTGCAATTAATGCCTCTTATAAAGAGCGTGGTATCATCCGCAAATTGGAAAAATTTTTGAATTGGAATTGTTTCAATGATATCATTAATGAAAACTAAAATAGTACAGGCCCTAGTATAGATCCATGTGGGACGCCACTGGTGATTTTAGTTGATTGTGTTCGGAAGGATCCTGTTTGATTTTTTAAAGTGTGGTTAATCTCTTTGTCTTGGGTGCTATCTTGTAGATATGACTCAATCCAGTCCAGAGCCGTACCTCTAACACCATTTCTTTTCAGTTTTTCTAGTAACAATTCAATATTGGCTAGGTCGGCAAAGCAGCCTACTACCGATTCCCCAGCCTCTAGCGCATTAATGCAATCATTGACAAAGTGAACGAGAAGTAGTTTTGTGGATTTTCCCTTCTTGAAGGCATATTGCCTTGTACTCAATACGATATTACTCTCAAGATGAAATATGAGTTGATTGTATACTACTCTCTCAACCAGCTTGGATACTATTGGAAGGAGTGAGATTGGACGATAGTTGTCCATCTCCTGAGCACAGCCCTTCTTATGAATAGGCTTCACCTTGGCTAACTTATATGGTTCAGGAAAAATGCCTGTTCTCAAAGATGTATTTATGATACAAAGCAGAGGCCTAATTATTTCCTGTTTACAGAATTTCAGAACCTAAAATTAATATCATCCAACCTAGCCAACATTTTAGGATCAAAATTGCTAAACATTTGTGAAAGTTGTTCTTCTGAAATTTTTTCCATTAAATTAACGTTCAGAGCTTCTTTCACTAAATACAGGTTTTGATTTGAGTTAATATTACTATTGAGGCTATGTTTGAGAAAAAATTATTGAAAATTTCAGTCACAGATTTGGGATTAGATTCTATATTTTTATATGTCAATCGTATCTGACCTATACTGCCCAATTAAGTCCCAGGCTGTCTTGGAGGGATTTATTTGAATATTCTAGGGCTAGGGAACTCATCATCCATCCCGCCTTAGCTGATAGGATTGTATCCTGATAGGCCTTTCTAGAGTTGTTATATGATAGCTTGTCCTCAACAGTCTTAGACTCCCTCCAATTGGCATAGTCCTGGAGGATTTTTTCTTTAGCTGTTCTCATGTCCTGATTGACCCATTTATTTTGTTTACCAGGCCTAATTATTTTCCTTGATAGGGTACAGGATATATTGTAATAGTAGGTGAATGTGTCTATAAAACTAGGTACTGGGCAGTAGAATCATTATTTGAGTCTACTGAGCATGCGCTTAGATTAAGAATGCTCTTAATCTAAGTTCCTGTAAATTTTCTATTTTAACACTTCTAGAGCTGTGGAAGTGGATCTTATTAATAACCTTGGTACCTGCAGTGCAATCTGCTGGTAACCCTACCCAGATAGCGTGGAGATCCGATACCAGGGGTACCAGAACACCATTATTAATTTTGGAGATATTCTTGGCAAAATTGTCTATACAAGTTTCGGTCCTATCCGTAACTCTAGTTGGTACTGTAATGTGTTGCCACACCAATGCTTTGTAAAAAATTTGTAACAGTAATTTTTTCCCTGTCGTTTTTGAAAAGGTCTACATTAAAATCTGCTCCTATAATTACATAAGTGGTTTTGGTGTTAATTAATTTAAGCTATTCATCAAACTTATCACAAAAGGTGTTAAAGTTTGTAGTATCTTTATAAGGTATAGTGTCTCACTTTAAAAGGTGTATCAATAATAGTATCCATAACTATAACACAGGAAGTAAAAATCAGATAAATAGAAGCTGCAATAGGCTCAGTAAAACGTTAAATAGTCATGTAGTAATTTCTATTAAGATATTTAATAAGTTGATTAATAAAACTTATCAATTGTATTCTGATAGACCGTCACTGTTTTTGAGAAAATGTTATGGTTGGCTCTTAGTAACTTCATGTCCGTAAAGGAAATCGAACTCTAGTCGATCTTTTAGTATCTGATTAAAAATTTTATAGTTTTTATCTATTAATTTTCGATGCATAACTTAAAGAGTCAATTTTAAATATTAACTTATTTATTTATATGTGTTTATCACTGCTACAGCTTATTTTTAAACTCTAATTGTAAATCTTTCAAAATTTTAACTATTTTATTGTATTATTTTTAACGTTTTTCATGGTAAGTGTTGTGTCTTATTTATTAACATATTTAATTCTGTTACTGTAAATTGTCAATACTATATTTATTAAATGTAGGTTTAATGAAATATTATTTCATTCATTTTAATCATGCTATCCACAAAGCCAATATTACCCCCTGTTAGTTTTTGGGCCTTCATGCCTTTTATTATTATTGATAGTATGTGATTTGTAATTTTATAAAGAAGAAATAAATATTGTGTGATTTGTTCATTGGACTACTATTACAGTACTGATTATTATTCTGGTTCAATAACTTTTTCTGATGCCTATCCTCCCATTTTCCAAAGAGTTTGATGTTAGTGCATGATGGGTGCTCCTTTTTCCCTGTTTCAGTGTCATTCGATCCG
Source organism: Stictocephala bisonia (assembly GCA_035578905.1). Lineage (NCBI taxonomy): Eukaryota > Metazoa > Arthropoda > Insecta > Hemiptera > Membracidae > Stictocephala > Stictocephala bisonia. Next base: position 4,571 of record JAQJVL010002548.1, read on the forward strand.
ATCCATGATATATGTCATACTGATGGAAAGTTGGAATGTAATGTACTGAAGATGGAGTCAGTCATTTAACATCAGTAGTGTGTTCTTAAGAGTTTGTTTCAGTGATAAAAGTAGCAACGATTAATATATTTTCTTTTATTTTTCATTAATATCTTGAAATTTAAATCTCGTTTTTGTTACATGATTCAATGTATTCCCCTATCACCATATTTAGTGTGTGAAGTAGTTTGTACGTCTGCTATAGTAGTGTTTTTAATTGCGGACTTTAGTCCGTCTATGTGAGTGACATGCTCGGCTTGAGCAAATAAAATATTAATGTAAGTCAATTTATAATTTAAACTTTACTAGTACAGTTAGATTTTTCCAAGAAGATTTTTTGCTCAATTGATGGAATAGCCATAATTTTTGGAAATTTGGTTCAATCTATGATACAATTTTATTTTTGACATCAAATGCTCTGTTAGCTTAGTTTTTCTAATCCTCAAAATAAACATGCATTCATATCAGTGTTAATACGGCATAATTGGTAAACAATATTAAACTAACAAAACCTAGGTATATACTGAAATCTTGACCATCCCTGATGGTTGTAATTAAAGTGCAGTGAATTTTTATCTCGACTAGAACATTATTTTACTAATAAGTAGTATTTACCTAAGCTAAGCATATGCTCTAATATATATTAGGCCTAACTGTTGTTTTCCAACTAATGAATGGTAAATTTACCCCTTCATACGAGTCTGGTGGATTTGTGTGTAGGCTATCCTCGAAAAGACCTGGCTGGTAGTACATTTAAACGTTGTGTGATAAGATCAGTTAACTTTTTGTCAACTTTAGGATGTCTGTTCTCTTTAAGCATTTACCACGATCCTCTTTACTGCAGTCGTCAAGATCGGGAAGTTGTCAATAACTGTCTTATCATTTGATAGGAAATAAAGGTATGTAATTGTAAGGAATCAGCTGTGAATTTTGAGATTGTTATATTTAGGGCCCTAGTGTGGCAGATATGGTATTTATAAAATTCGGTTTATAATATAGTATGTTTGGCAGCGGCCTATTAGATATCATTTGAGTGTTTTATTAAAAAGTTTGTGATTTGTTATGTTTGTTAAAGTATCAGGTAAAATGTTGAAAAATATGATAGGCCTAACTCATGCTTGTGGAGTTTTGCTTGTTTTTGAGCCTGTCTGTGTTGACTTTTTGGTTGAAATGTATGTCCGTGATTTAAGTAGTGAATTTATGGCCAATCTAGTCTCAAAAGTTGGAGGATTTTGTTAGTAGAAGAAACTGTTGTTTCGTATACTGTAGGCTATATGAAGTTTTGTTTCCAAGTTCAATATTAAGAATGCAGGAAATGCAATATAAACATTTTGCAAAATTGTCCCACCAAAATATGTGTGAGAGAACCAGAATGTTTTGACAAATCGTAGCAAATACACTGTTGTAGCTGAATGACATGCTGAATCCATTAATATCCTTTGCAGTGTAGTTTGGTGTATTTTCAGTACCAAGTGAATCCATGTATTTTGCAGACAAAAAAAAACACTTGTCACCTTTCTCACAGCAGACGCTTAGCTACAAATTTAGGATTTTCCCCAAAATTTTTTTAATTTTAAATTATTCCTTTGTGAATCCTTGATCATTTTTCTTATATTTACATTTGTTTTTTTGGTCATTCAAATAATTTTTTTTAAAATAAAAATTACGCAGTGATTGTCCGTAGGGGAAATTTTTTAAAAAATTTTATAAAAAACAAAATTATTTAAAAACAAACCATAATAGAACAAAAAATTTAAAAAATATCTGTTTTTGGTTAAACATTCCCTTTTACTATTATTAAATTTGGGGAATGTTCATTGTAACAATAACTTGACTCTTGAAAAATGTTTAAACTGAACCACTTCCACCCTTGGACGGGTTTGACGTCATTCAATTAAAAAAAAATTTTTATATCATGATACAAAAGTTTTATGCTTTAAAAATTAATACGAATATATTGGTGGCCAGGTATTCAGGTAACTAAGATAAATTGTTATCTCTTACCCAAGTAGGGCTGAACAACTGGTAAAATACTAATTGAAGTCAAAATAAACAACTTATTGTTTAAAAAAGCTTTTTTTACGAAAACTGTCAATTTTTAACCATGGAATAATATTTTAACAATTATACTATTAATTCATTAAAGTTATGTTAACTTTGTTTATACGGGGTGATGGTACGTGGGTTTAAAAATTTAAGGGCTTAAACTACATGTTTGGGGGCTACTTAAAAACGAAAAAATCATTTTTATATCCAAAGGGTAGGGGGTATTTTAAAAATTAAATTTCTTTTAAATGGGGGCCAAACCCAAAAAAAATTTTTATCACTTACTAAAAAGATCTTTTTTTTAAAAAAACTATACACCTTTTTAAAATCACTTTAAAATTGTTAACAAGAAAAATGAGCATAGCCTGCATAAATTTAAGTTTGAATTTAAAATTATGTTTTAAAGAAAAAAAAAAATCATTTTTTTTAAAAATTTTTTAAACAAGTTTTTACGCGGTTACTAAATTATGGTAAGGGTTTAAAGGGTTCAAGCTTACAGAAAACGCAAAATTTTAAGTTCTTTCCAGGATATCTTTTGTTTGATTATTGTACAATTTTCCATTTTTTATTATTATTTGAATAGAAAAAACACTGAGTGGTTAAAAAAATTTGAAAGACTATCATACTACCAGCAACTAGACGGACTTTCAAATAACGTTATGTGATTAAAGACACATGTAAATCAGGACAAGGGGGTTTTGCCAAATTCTTAGACCGGCATACACAACCTTACAAGTTTTGTCTGTTGTCCAATGACGGGGAAATTCCACTACCTGCTTTTTCTTATCTTTGAGAAAACGGGAATCCATTATCTGTTTACCTTTAGAGGGGGTCTGTTATAAGCATTTAGTTCTGTAGCATCATGGATTCACTACAAGAAATATGCAGAATGCATTTTTTTTATGGATTTTGAAAAAGGCAATGCACTTTGCTGCGCAAAAAAGTACAATTTAAGGTACCCAGATCTAAAAGCTCCCAGCCCACAGGTGTTACTAATTTCACCAGAGTTTAGTGGAAAGGGGAAAAGTTCAAAGAAAGCTTCGAGGTAGGTCCATTATTAGGGTGAAATGTTGAAAAATTGATTCTAAATACCTTTCAAAAAAACCCAGAGAGTATAGTAGGGAAATTTGCGGCTAAAACTAAATTTTTTCACAGGGAAAAGTGTTAATATTCTTCTAAAAACAAGTTTCATCCATACCACTTCATGCCTGTACAGCACTTGAAGCCAAACTTCCTCCCTTCGTGTTCAGTTATGAAATGGTTGCTCAATAGCGATTTTGACAGTACATTTCTTCAAAAAGACCTTTGGACAGATGGGGCCCAATTACAAGACAAGGAAACCCTTTTAATACAAAAAAAGCACATGGGGGGGAAAGAAACCCAAGAGAAAACCAAAGAACGATTTTTCAAAGGAATTTCACATTTGTTGGGGGGGGGGTAGTATAAAACGCTTATTGGCCCACATTTTTCGGGGGAAAAAACTTAAGGGGGAAACCCTTTTTTTGGACTTTTTACAGCACATCCCCTTTGCTGCAAAACATCCAACCAAGAAAAAAGAACATCTCATTTCCAACAAATGGACACATCGCTTTTCACCGCAAAATGCGTCACGGGTTTTGACGCCTTATCCAACATGGATTGGACGGGGGGGACCGTACCGTGGCCAGCTAGATCCCCGGGAAATTATCCCATGGATTTCTGGTATAGGGAGGGATGAAACAAAAAGTCTATTCGCACCTATCAACACGAACAAGAACGAGGAAGAGAATAACTGGGGCGCTGAATAGTGCGCCAAAAGTCTCACATAATGGCAGTTCAAAAAATCGCAAGAGAGCACGGGCCTGCACCAAAAATGGAGGAAGGCAGTTTGAACAACTTTTGTAAATCTTTTTCTTTTAAGTTGACCTTTTTTCAACTATTTTACAAAGTAATTAGTTTGTCTTAATATAATGTCAAATAAAGGTTTTAAATCTTTCTTGTAAAAATATCAAATCTTAAATTTTTCGCAAACTGTTTTTAAATTTCAGTTTCACCAAAACTTTCCGAAGGGGAACAAAAAATAAAATCACAATTAACCCATTGAAAAGAACACTAAATTACGCATTTTCTGTATGGTTTTGACACTTATGTCTGTTACCATAATTTAGAACATGCGAAAAACCTTGTTTAAAATTTACAAAAATAGATTTTTTTACTTTAACGCATAATTTTAAACCCCAACCCCCTTAATTTACGCATCTTACTACTCATATTCTTTTTGAAAATTTAATGAATTTAAAAAATGGGTCACAGTTTAAAAAATATGAATCTTTTTGGGTGATAATAAAGCTTTTTATGTTAGGTCCACAATTTAAAAAAAATCTTAATTTGAACATACCACACTAACCATTTGGCATAAAAACTAAATTTTTTGCGTTTTTAAGTACCCCAAGCATGTTTTTAACCCCTTTTAAATTTTAAACACCACGTACCTTTCACCGTAAGAGAAAGGAAGACTTCATAGATTTTTAAAAAAGGGTTAATGTTACACAATAAAATATTTTCTGATATAAGTATTTATATACAATAGGGTTTTATATATATATAAAATAATTTTATAAAAAATTTTTTTTTGTATAAAAGCGTGTAATATACATAAAGAAAAAAAATGGTTTTTGTCAGCTACCTTTTTTTTTTTATTTTAAAATTAGGTAAAAGCATTTTTAAACCCGGAAAAAACTCCAAAAGTCACTGGATATTAAAGAAATAAAAATGTAAAGAAACCCTGTCAAGACAAAATACAATCTGTAAAGCCATTTAAACCGCCCACTGATTCTATTTATCTAGCTACTCCCTCTCAAAACAGTGCAAGGGGCACTTTGAAACAAAGAACCTTTTTGGATAGACTCCACAATCACATACTGATTACTGTCAATTCCCTTTTTGTATTTCCATAGTTACATCTGCCCACTCCAATTCAACAATGTTCACTCTCTACAGGGAAGTTCACCCACCTACGGGTTTTGATGGATCATTAATAAGGAATTTTTACATCCTTCAAAACTGTACCACTTATGGCCCAGCTTATTGGGCAAAAAATTTTGACTGCTCAACTGGAAAGAAATATGTAAGGTGGTTTTCGAGTTTTTAAGAGACCGTTCTGACGTGGGAGACCTGGGTTATGGGAGGTGTGAAGCTTTTCAGGATCTTATTGAATTCTCTAAGTATGCCTACTACATTTTTTTTTCGGAGGACTATATTCACAGCACGGGACCAAAGGGAAGTGGTTGACAGAAGTGCCACAAATAACTCTTAGCCCTTTTAAATTTTGGACATCAACCCTTTTTGTGGCTTTTTAGAAATACGGGATCACTGATTCAGCAGCTGAATTAATCAGTGACAAAGCAGTAGTACACAGGACGTGTGTGTTGGCTCCCCAAATTTTTCCAGCAATAGGGTGTATACATTTTGGCCGGGTTTTTAAATTTTCGCTGCAGTTTTTTGAAATGGATTTAAAAAACGTCACGATCAATCTAATGTTACTCCCCCAAGTACGTGGATATCATTTGGATAGTTTTTCACCATTTAGAAAGATTTTTAATTTTTTGATTCAAGTCAACCCAAAGTGGAAGCCAAACTTCTTTTTTACGGGTTAGGATTCATTTCCCAGGTTCTAAAATTTTTTGGGGGTTGCAACATGATTTGTAGTGTTTTTTTCAGTCTGTAAAGTCCTTTGTGTTGATAACTAAAGAAATATTGTCTGCATGTATAAACTTTTAGATTTGATGGGGGATGTCACAGTATACGGGTTTTAAAAAAAATTTTGAGCAAGTCGGACCCCTGTAGCAGACCATCCTTCGGCGTCTAAAAAGCTTTTTTTCACACAGCGAAAACTTTATTAATCTTAATAAGCACGACTGAGAATCGAAAAAAAAAAGAGACAGAAGGAGGCGTAGACTGTAAAAACAAACCTTTGCTCCATACAAAGTTTAAGGATATGGGTAACTAAAAAATATACAAATATAACTTTTATCGATTTTTGGAAAAACCTCTTTTGCCACCTCAACCTAGTGATTCATAAGGAAAAAAACTAGTGTCCACAACAAACACTAATTTTAAAACTACTTAAAAAATTTTGTCACTTTGAGGAACCATGATATTTTTTGGGAATCCGTAAACGGAAAAACTGTTTACCATGAAATATTTTTGGTTGTTTTAATTTTTTTACGGTTTTGCCTTCTCTTAATCTTTTGCAAAAAAACCGTGAACAATTTTCCAGAATAAAATTAACATGTCATTGATAATTCAGTCAAAACTTTTAATTTTTTTATAAACATTTTTCCATAATTCACCCCCTATTGTTTTTTTGCAAATTTTAAATTTTTGAAATTTTCATCATATGAGTTTTAATTTGTGGTTGTAAATTAAGTAGGCTTTTTTTTTGCTACTTTGTTTTTATTAGACTTTTTTTTTTAAAGGGAAGAAACGGGGTTTTTATATCTTTTTTTTAAAATTTACTGTCTGAACTATATAAAACAACAGTTAAGGCATTTGGCAGTTGACCCTGTATCTAGAATTACAAATTTATTTTAATTTTATGCAAGGGGACACCTTTTTCTTTCCTTTTTGAATTTTTGGGGTCTGAGGACAGTAAAACATGGCACCAAAATTGATCTATAATATTTGTACATTTTTGTGCTTATTTTTTTTCTAAATTTCTGTAGTTTAGAAACCCTTTCACTTTTTTGTATTTTTAACAATAACTTTTAAAATTTTAATTCATTTTTTGAATACTTTGGGCCCCCAAGTTTTACAGCAAATGATAAGGGCATTTCCCCGGTTTTTAATTTTAGTGTGTTTTTTGAAGATGGCTTTTAAACGTCACGACGATCAAAAACGTTACTCCTAATACTGTGGTTTTTGGAGTTTTGAAGGGTTTAGAAAGATTTCAGTTTTCGTTTAACCATCGTTACGTAGGTGGAAGCACTATTTCTTAGGTTTTACTTTCCATTTTCTAAAATTCTTCGAGGGCTGCAAATGATTTGTGAGTTTTTTTTTTCATTTTACTATAAGTATAAAAAAATTGAAAATGAATGATCAATAATAGAAAACATTCATTTTATATTAAAAATATGTTGGACATCGTTCGAAACACAAAACGATTCTACTGATTATAAAAATAACATGGAAATTTTCAAATCTAAAAGTGTCCTTAATCGAGCAATTAAAACTAAGCGGGCAAAGTTTGTTGTGAAAAACCCAAAATTTTTGATTGCACTAAAAATATTTGTAAATTTATTGGCTGTTTGTCTTTTAAAAGGGGGGTTAATCTTTTCTGGTCAAATTTTCCTTAAAAAATTTTAGCTGTGAATAAAAATGTTTTTTTGTCATAACCATTAGACGGGTTTTTTTTAAAACACTTCACAATGGCCACATATTCCAATTTTGCTGGGGGTTCAACGCATACCCATATTAAAAGGGTGGTTTTTACCCCTTTGTCAAAATGAACTTAAAAAAGGTGACATTTTTGTGATTTTATATTTAAGGGTGTAAATCTTTAATTATTTTATTACATTTATAATGATTACTTGTTGAGTAATTTTTGTTTATTTTTACAGATGGAAGACCAAAAAAAGCAATCAGTTTTAAATGGGCCTTCTTGAATAAAGCCAACATGACTCCTTGTTTGACCCTTATACAATCCGGGTAAAGTCTTTTAACATTTAAAAAAATTTTTTTACAAATTTTTAAAATTTAAAAAACTTAACAAAAAACTAACTTAAAAGAGCAAAAAATTTATAATTTTTGTTTTGTATTACCGTTAATTATAAGTTGAAATTGGGGACCCCCGACAAAATCGGGAAATGAAAAAAGAATTTTGGCCAGTTAATAAAAAATGGGGTTTTTATTAGTCACAGATTACAGAATGGAATTAAAGTTAATTGTTAGAACGTTTTTTGAGTGGTTATGATACAATTAAAATTTACAGTATAACAATTTTGTTTTATCATACCATTAAAAAAGGCTTCTTTCTTCTTCGGGCCAGCCCAAACTTTCAAAGCTACTACAGGCTAAATTTCGGGATACTGTTTTTGATTCAATAACGTTGGAAAATAAAATGGTTGTTACTTAATTAAAATGATAAAAGAGAGATTTAATCAATTTTGAGTTTAAAAAATTAAATATAAAAAGGCGTAAATGATTTTGTGGAATTGAAGAGAAAAAATGGGGAAGGATAAAGAAGGACTGACTTTGAATGAAAGAAAAAATTTAACAATAAAGATACACCCTTTTATGATAGATGGCTCGGGTTTTTTTTTTTTTTTTATATTAAAAACTATGAATATATACTAAAAAAATTTATGATTATGAGTATTATATACAAACATGAAACAAAAAAATTTAAAACAAAAAAAAGAAAAAAAAATTAATTATTAATGAAAAAATCCTTAAAAATTACTTTTTTTCTTGATTTACTTAAAATTTACATTGAAATATATCACTACACTTAACTACAAAAAATACAAAATTTTTACTTTTATTGTAAAAATATTTTTTTATACTCCACTTATACAAAAATGAAATGTTAATTAGAAAAAAAAACATTATGACTTATTTCCTTTTAAAATCCCAGAGGAGATAAAGGGGGTACAACAAGGACTTTCCACGGTGGTCTTCCTCACCAACACTTTATCCACTCCGGTTTTCCCCCTTCTTCCAATTTTTTTTTCCAAGCCCTTTCGCCACATCGTCTGGGTTTTCCCTCTCTTCCTTTTCTTTGCGGGTTACAGTCCTACACTTGTCTACATGGTGCTTAGTACCTCAGGTTTGTGCCCTATCTAACCAAACTTCCTTTCATTACGTCTCTCCCAACAGAATCTTGGTTACATCTAGCCACAACTCAGGGTTTGAAAAAATGTTAGATCGAAAATTTTTTTAAAATTCTTAAACATTTATTGAAAAAACAACATGCCTTTATCTTCAACAAAAAATTTTTTTTTCTTCAGTAACATGTTTTTCCCCGTTAGTGAAAGGGTTCCTCACATCCCAACCAAAAATTAAGTAAAAACTGCAGTTTTGGCAAAAAAGAAAATTTTGAAAATTAAATTTGGAGAACTTTATGAGTTAACCAAGACCCATGCCCGATACACATTTTTTGTATTATCTTTTTAACTAATAAACATTTTTAAAAAAACGTATGTAAAATTTTAATGTACCATTCGACCAGAACTTTATTACATATCAGGGGTTTTAATAAAATAAAACGTTGAAACCCCGTCACTGGACAGGCGGGGCATTACGTTTTGGCCATTTTGAGAAATAAATATTGGACAATTTCATTATCCAAATGAATCTTGTTTTAATAAAACGTTAGGATATATATGCAAAATGTAATAAATTAAAAAGCTTGGGTTTTCATTTTTATGTTATTTCACAATTTTTAAAGCAAAAAATTTTTTTTTTAAATCACTTATAAAATATTATTAACACAAATTTCATGCGACCCTATCATGTTTTCAGTAGTAAATAAAACCTACAACAGCTTTTTTCTTGTTTTTTTTTATTGCTTATACGGGTTTTAAAAATTGTTTTCATTGAATTCGTTTTGAGAAAAAACATGAAACCCCTTTTTGTAATATCGATATAATCAGGTGATATCTATAAATATTCTTTTGGCTGAAACATATCACCCACATCCCTATTCTGACCACCCAAAGGGATCACACCCCTGCATACCCGATCATTTGCAGTCACCCTCCACTCTCCTGCCTTGCCATGTACAACCCCCTGGTACGGGGGCCAACCAAGCATTTTAAAGTTTTAGTGTGTTATTGCGTTCACCCCCAATCTACCAATTTACTTCATAAAATAACACTTATTCAAAAATATAAATAACTTTGGCACTAGGTATATATTTTCAAATTTTTTTTTTTTTACAAATAAAACAATTCCTTATAATACATTTATTTTTTATTTAAAACAGTACGGGTTTGTAATTTGCATTTAATTTGGACATTTTAGTATCTTAAAATTTATTTACAAAAATGTTCATACCTGCTTGAGGTTTCAAGTAACAAAAACGATATGAAATGTTAATTTTTTTCATATCAAATTTCATTTTATTTTACTTCTATACAGTAACTCCGATTTCGATTTAAAAATTAAATCAAAAAAAATTTGGGGACGAACCATCTCGGATACTAAAAAACCGGAAAAAAGGTTAAGGTAAAAATTTGAAAAGCCAGAAAAATTACAAAACGTGTATTAAAGAAAAAACATAAAATAGGAATCCCATAAAGTATTTACAGCCCTGAAGAAGTGGGAAGGGTCATTTTATGTCTTTGAAAAGTTTTTTACCACAGGAAAACAAGAATTGGAAAAAGTTTTCCCAAATTTAAAAACCCCCATATCAGTCGTAAAAATATGCAAAATAAATTTTAATGTAAAGACAATAATTTCCATAGGCAGTATAGTGGATGGGCAATTCCCAAATTTGTTTATATTTGTTGACAACAAAAGCAGAGCTTTTTCCTTCTTTCGTGTTAACCGATTCCATAATAAAAATAGTAACATTGGATATTTAAATCTAAACTCTTCCTTAGCTGAACATTTAAAACTCAACTAGGCTATAAGATTGTTTTGAAAATTAAAATTTGGATTTGTCTAAAAATATTTGTAAATTTGCATCTGGCTGTTTGTCATTTAAAGGGGCTAATCATTTCTGGTTTAATTTTCTTATTAATAATGTTGAGCTGTGAATGATACAGGGTTTGTTTGTCACATACCATTAGTGAAGTGGTTTTCAAACACTACACTAATGGTCCACGGTAGTATTCGCCACTTGGTGTTAAGTGCAGGGTACCGTTGTGTCCGTTTACCGAACAATATTACCATATTTATCCTGCCGTTTTAACACAATCTGCATTACACTCTTAATGTGCAGGTAACCATTCAACATCTTACGGAACAAAATGGTTGTATCAATACCACACTTTTGACTTTCGGATTACTGAGGTTCGGATTAGCGAGACCTTACTGTACTTGGAATCATATAGAGTTGGGTTTAAAAACTCAAGTAGTTAAGACTGTCGGGTAGTTCCAAAATATGCCTGTAGGTTTCAGCATATGACTGAACAATGCCTTGGTTGATAGATAAGATGCTGACCATTTTTTCGCTTGATGCAATGTGGTTTCTTCTCTCTTTCCCTTGGCTTGGAACTGCTTATTTTATTTATAACCGTCCACATCTGATTATTGAACATTCACTATCCGCCACCTGTGACATGACCAGTACCTTAGGCAATAGTGGCTACTTAGATTTTAATTTGAAGATCCAAACATTGAATCTTTAAGCTTGAATTTCTTATTGATTTATACATTAAAAGTATTTATGTTATGTGTAACCCATATTAAGTACATCCTTTTAGTGTGCTATTACAATATCTATTTACGTCAAACATTCTTGAACGGTATATAAGTAAGCAGTCTTATTACTTTTCAACCCTTTGAGGACCGAAAAAAAAGAAATAAAGTGCTGACTCATTTTTTCCTCTCTTTAAGTGTGACATGTAAAATATTTAAGTTGAAAATTTGGAGATACACAAGTCTTTATAAATTTATTTATAAAGATACAAGGGTACTTCTTTGACCAGAATGTTTGTAATTGAGTACTTTATGAGAATAAATGTCCAAAAAGTCATCTCATAATTTTGTTTTAAAAATTATTTATTTCTTTTACGCTTAAAGCTTGTTAACAAAAAAAGTTTACATGTGGGAAACTATGTTATTGAAGTCTAAACTTAATCACCTACAACAAACACAGAAAAAATTATAACAATCGGATTGAAAATTAGAAAAATATAACATGATATATTTTGATGCACACTTTTATACCTCAACTTCTTATACCTCATGCATAGAACGTAAATGCATAGAAAGTGTTGTTATGTTATGCTCACTTATACTGCATGAAATGTAGCTCTTCATATTTTGTTGTGTTACGAGTCTTATTTACAATATTTACAGCACTAAAAAATTATTTCTTGTAGTTGTCTTGTTTATATACATGTGTGTTTACTGAAACCCACAGCATGGCATCCCTCCTGGCAACCAGTACAGACGGTACGAGACCTCTTCCTTCCCTTTCCATTTGCAGTAGTCACTTTGTTAGTGCAGACCCTGCATGTTCTTTCTTTGGTCCCAGGAGGTTTCTCAAGTCTTATAGCATTTTGAAAACGGGCTTCACCAAGGAATAGTTCAGATTGCCTGCATTCCGACATCCATTCATTGCCAACACTTTCAATAAGACTGAAGTTGAAGACAATTTTTTTCCAGTAATTTACTTGTTCCCTCTTATTCAAGTATCAGTACAACAAGAAAAGTCTTTCTTGAAATATTCTTTTTCACCAACTTGAAATCTTTTTGATTTTAGTTAATTAGGTAAACTCTTTCTACCTTTTCTACAGGTACCAGTCATGTAGGTCTCCTGATGAAGCTATTTTGCAAGCTCTGTCTATGAATAGATGGTAACCTTTCATCAAGTAATTACATGCAGGCATAATATTTTTAATAACTGTTAAGCCTAACACAAATTCCTTTTGTTCATTTTTATCAACTGCGTATTTTGCGCCTTTGTAACAGTTTAGTGCAATATTTCGTTACTGCATCACAAAGAACCCAAAACTTCACCCCCCCATCAGTGGTGATGCTTATTAGGCAAATAGTGCATGAGACTAGTATGGCACTTAGTTCCTATCATGCTTTCATCAACTGAGATTTCCTGATTACATGCATAATGATGGGAAAACAATTTGTTGCAATGGTCATCAAAAGGCTGAAATTTTTGACATGAGTTGTATCCGGGTTAATTGGGCTTTGGCAGTTTCTCATTGGAAAAAGGTAAGTAAATTTTCAAACCTGGATCTTGAAAACATTTTTCCAAACCATGGAGTAGTCTGGGAACTGGACTTTGACCAATAAGACTTCAAAGTAGGTTTTTTAATCCGTCCCATGTTGAGGACTAGAACGCTCTAATCTCAGACACTGTTACTTTAGCCCATAGCCGTAAACTACTTTTTGGAGAAATGTTACTGTCTCCTGAGGCAATTTGCTGATCAGCATATCTATTGGCTTCAGTTACCATCAGTCTAAGCAATAATTGAGTAAAAAATAAATCAAAAAAGTGCCTAGGAGGTCGGGTGTTTGGAGGTAACTGTTTTGGGTCTGATATCTCATCAAAAGCATTTGGTTTATTTGGTAAGAAAGAATTATTTTCAGGGATTTTTCCCCATTCACTATCTTCATTCTCCTCATCAGAGCTAATCACCCTTCTTTGTTGACCTAGGTCTATTCTAGGAATGTTTGTGTTGGGCCTGCTGTTAGTGGCAGTTGTAGTAGGCCTGGGCCTATTTGAGGTTATGTCCATCTCATAGTCACTATCATCTAATATTGTAGGCCTACCTTGTAAATCCAGATCAAAATGAGGCTCTTAGGTTTGGTCGTAATCAGTATTGTCACTAAATAAGTTGTCAACCAGATCATCGAAGTCTTCAAAAACTTCACATTTTCTTCGCTGTCAGATTCATCTTTTTAAATTAACTCTCTGTCTATTTCACTTCTATCTGACCTCAAATTCCTTTCTCCATTGTCACAATAAATACTAATTACCATATTGGTACTAACAAACTAATAAATATAAACTAATAACTAATTAAAACTAAAAAACAACCTCGCACAATTGATAAATAGCGGCACAATAGACATTGTTTACAGTCGCGAATGAACACCAAATGATCAGACTCTACAGCTGACAGTTGTCATTATTGTCTGTTCTTTTCATTGACGTTATATTCCAATAGCTGGCTCCAGACATAAAAAAGAAAAATTCTCTAATGTCTGCGTATCATCCCAAAGATGTACAAGTTATCTTAAGCGGTAAATTGGATGTTATATGTAACAAACTTTGAATGACGGATTATCGTGATTCGGCCCTCAACGTGAAATTTAGTAATGACCATATTTCATAATTAGGTCTTAAAGGGAAAAAACATAAATGACAAGTCCCTAAAGGGTTAAGATAATTCTGAAAAATATCCACAATATTTTTACAGCTAATTATTTTTAGATTAGACCTTGCTTATTTACTAGACCTTAATATGCTTTGTGTGTTGTTCCAGCTGGTATTTTGGACAAATGTCGAGACATGATGCCACTGAACTCCTGATGGGAGAAAAAGAGGGTGGAGTGTTCTTAGTTCGGGACAGCAACTCTATTCATGGAGACTATGTTCTCTGTGTCAGGTAGGCATTGTCCATTTAGTGAAATTATTGATATTATTAATTTAAATATCAGTCATTAATGATAGGTAAAGTTTTACAGTCAGAAATACTTAATACTTTTAATATTTAAATGCGACCAATGTTTATGAACAAATGATTATTAATAAAAAATGTTAACCATTTTAATTTTGCTCCTATGAGATTTAGTACTAACCTAAATGTCAGCAAAATAAACTTAAACCTTAACTCAATATTAATACATTTTTGGTATTTAGGATTTCATGTGCAAGTGAAAGAGTTACAAAAATGCAAGTGAACAAAATACTCCCATGGGAGGTTATTTAAAAAATTTATTCCGTAAAATATAAAAGATGATCAATGAATATTTAATAAAGGAATACTTAATAAAGAATGTAATCTATTCCTTTTCTGAATTTGTTGAAGGCACTCGATGTTGATAATTATTAATCAAGATAAGTCGGAGGGTAATCAATCAATCCACTAGCACTAGTATCTAGCACATTACTAAGTTTAGTATTATAGCTATTATTATTGTTGGCACTATTCAATTATATCAATGTATGTATATATGATGAATAAAGAATTTGATTAATTGATATTATTGTTGTTATTGGCATAATAAATCACGTGGAAGTCATGGTGGATATAAGGCCTTCAGTTCTGTAGAATTGTTGTTTTGAAGATAGATTTTTGTCATGAGCTGCAAACTTTTCAAATGAACTGTTAAAAGTAGTGAAAGATCAAGGTCAACAACACAGCTTACCCTCACTCTGTGATTAGAACATTGATCAGTCAATGATTGTTCTTAGAGGATCATACCTTGTTTAAGAGTTAGGAAAGATGGGGGATCATGTGAGATGACAGATAGTACCATCATCAGGGTCAACAACACTGCTTACCCTCATTCTGTGATTAGAAAATTGAGGGTCATGTAAGATGACAGATAGTACCGTCATCAACGTCAACAACATTGCTTACCTTCAATCAATTCTCTACGATTAGGAAATTGATCAGACAATGATTGTTCTTGGAGGATCCTACCTTGTTTAAGAGTAATGAAAGATCGGGTATCATGTGAGATGACCAATAGTATCGTCATAAAGGTCAGCAACACTGCTTACCCCCACTCTGTGATTAGAAAATTGATTAGTCAATGAGTGTCCTTAGAGGATCATACTTTGTTTAAAAGTAAGGAAGTAATACAATATTTAGACTTATTATAAACTATCATAGTGGATGGTACTTAATATACAATACAGTAAACCTCATTTTATCCAGACTAACGTGGCGGTATCCCTATCCGGATACATATAAATCTGGATAAAAAAGTAAATGATAAAATTGGGTAAATATCGGTAAAAGACACCTACATGGTACAATAGACAATCAATGTACGCTTCACAGAGGCGTGCGTATGGTCCAGCCTCATTTGCGTGAGAATATTCTGGGATCTGAAAGAAGACCCGATAAAAATACGATACCAATGCTGAACTTGAACAAAGTCAGTGTTTTTGACTAAATGAACAGCAAAAAGCCGAATCTACAGGAAGCAATCCATACAATAGCCTACATTTTGTTGGCTATTCTTGTGACTAATGTACTATCTTCCAGTCCAAGACCTTTGGATAGTAAATAAGGGTAGCTTATAATTAAAATAAGCACACATGTTACTTACCAGTAACATGTGTTACCACATTGACTGCCTGGAGGAACGGTGTTTACAATACGGATTTCAGGAAGAGACTGCGAAAGTGTCGAGGTGAGGTGAGGGCTGTTGACACAGAACGAATCAGGTGATGGGTAGGCAGCCAATAGCTCTATTGCTTTTAACTGACGTCATATCACTGACGACATATCACGCCACCACATCACACCACTACATATAAATACAGACGTGAATATAGTCTTAATATTATCAACATAAAGATATAAAATTATAATTACATTTGAGAAATAGAACATTGTTAATTGATACAATTAAATATTTAAATATATTATATTAATCAATACATTACATCCCTCCCTCTCAAACTTACTAGTTCTACTAAATAAAAAGAATTACAACATATTACCATTAAATTTCAATTTAATAATGACAGTCAATATTCAAAACAATATATTAATTTAATTAATACAATTAATTAGAAAAGTTAAATAATGCTGAAAACTACTACAATATTGAATATTTACAAATCCAGTTTTACTATAGGCTTCCTATCTCTGATAGGATATCTCCTCGATACAACAGTAGTGCCAACACCTCTATTTAGCTGATCAGCTGTTTTGTTATTATTACCCCTAGCCGATGACATTTGTATTGATCGACTACTTCTTGTAATAGACTGACGTGAGAACGAGAAGGTGAGCTTACCCCCTCCCTCTCAAACTGGTTAAACCTAGTAGGGCTGGACTGCTCTGGCGTCCTTGGAATCAGCTGTTCCCTAACATTAGGAATACTGTTGTCAACACTACTGACAATGTTGACATCTGTCACTTCTACATTGTTGTCATTATTCTTATTATTTACATTACTATTCAAACCAATTAACTGATTAATGTTCCTTTTCCAAACATAACTTGAATCAAGTTTAATTAGATAGCTAACTTGAGATAATTGTTTATGTACAATACCCTGAATCCATTTATTTCTTGACCTGTAATCTCTGACTAACACATTTTGACCCGGGTACAATGTTCTAACTTTACTTCCCCTGGCATTCACTACTTGTTTATCCTGTTTAACCCTAACGTTTTCTGTAATATTAGGTTTAATTAGATCTAGTCTAGTTCTTAGCTGTCTTCCTGACAATAATCTAGCTAGAGATTCATTATTTGTACTATGTACAGCATTTCTGTAGTTAATTAAGAACTTTGAAATAGTTAACTTAAAATCTGTGTTTTCCCTAAGTGCTATCTTCAATCTTTGATTGACACTCTTAACTGTATTTTCTGCTTGACCGTTATTTTGAGGATAATAAGGGTGGACTGAAAGTATGTTTAACTCCATTGTTAGCTAAAAACTGCTGAAATTCCTTTGATGGATATGGAGGTCCATTGTCACTACAAAGTTGTTCTGGAATTCCGTAGCAAGCAAATAAATCTCTTAAATGATCAATTGTTTCCCTTGCATTAGTGCTACTTACTTCTAACACTTCTGGCCATTTAGAACAAGCATCAATTACAATTAAGTACATCTTATTCCTAAAAGGTCCTAAGAAATCAACATGTAAGCATTGCCAAGGTCTTTGTGGATAATCCCGCACATGGAGTTCACTTTTTGGTGGTGGCTTGGCGCTCTAATAAACATGGTTCACAACTACTTGCAATATTTTCTATATCTTGGTCAATACCTGGCCACCAAATGTATGATCTGGCCAGAGATTTCATCTTTACAATTCCTAAGTGTCCTACATGTAACTCATTTAACAAATTACATCTTAAAGAACTAGGAACTATAACTCTATATCCCCACATAACTATGTTTTGTTCAACTGTAAGCTCATCTTTCTTACGAAAATAATCAATTAAGTCATCTCGAACATTGTTTACATAAGATGAAAACCAACCATATTTAACATATGCTAATACCTTACCTAAAACTTTATCTTTACTAGTTTCATCTGCTACATTCTTAAAATTAAGAGGTATATTACTTTCTACAATATTTTGAAGGTAAGTTCCTGTAACATTATCAATATCTGTACAATCATGGTTATTTACATTGTCATTTAAAGGTAAACGAGACAATCCGTCTGCGCTATTTTCCTCTGACTTAACATACCTTATTTCATAATCATAACCTGCTAAAAACAAGGCATATCTTTGCAACCTACTAGCTGCCATAGCGGGTAGTCCTTTCTTTGGGCCAAAAATACTAGTTAATGGTTTACAATCTGTTCTTAGTATGAAATGTCTGCCCCATAAATATTGGTTAAACTTTTTTACACCAAATATTATAGCTAGAGCTTCCTTATCTACCTGACTATAATTACGTTCAGCTTTACTTAGAGTTCTACTTCCATAAGCTACAGGATGTTCCCTTCCATCTGAATGTATTTGACTAATGACACATCCAAGACCATAATTACTAGCATCTACAGATAGTATTAGTTCCAATTCTGGATTGTAGTGTGCTAATATTTTAGATGAAATCAAGACTTGTTTAATTCTGTCAAAAGCTTCAAGTTCTAATTTGCTAAATTTAAACTCAACACCGTCTTTAAGTAGGTTATAAAGAGGGTGCAGAATGTCTGCTAGGTTCTTTACAAATTTTCCATAGAAACCCCAAGAACCCTTTTAACTCTGAAACATTGTTTGGAAGTGGAGCTTCTACTATAGCTTGTAGCTTGCTTCCCGCAGTATGTAAACCTCTTTTGTCAATTACAAAACCTAAATATTCCACTGAGTCTTTGAAAAACTCACATTTTTCTTTTCTTACTGTCAAAACCATTTTCCTTTAATCTATTTAAAACTAGTTTAAGTCTTTCTAAATGCTCTTTGGTATCATTGCCTGTAACAAGGATATCGTCTAAAAATACTACTACTCCAGGGAGTCCAATAAAATCTTTTCAATAATATTTTGAAATATACCAGGGGCTGATGATACTCCAAAAGGGATTCTTTTGTATACAAACAAACCTTTGTGTGTACTTATAGTCACTAATTTACCAGATTCTTCGCTTAAACTCAATTTGTTGGTAAGCTTGGCTTAAATCCAACTTACTAAATTGTTTAGCTTTTTGTAAGCTAACAAACAAATCTTCAATTTTAGGTAAAGGGTACCTATCTACTTTTAAACATGGGTTGAGAGTTACTTTGTAATCACCACAAATACGAACTTGACCGTTCTTTTTTAAGATAGGTACAATCGGCGTTCCCCACTCTTGAGTTTGTTACTGGTGTAATTATTCCCTCTTTAACTAATTTATCTATTTCAGCCTCTACTTTAAGTTTTAGCGAGAAAGGTATTGGTCTAGGCTTAAAGAATTTAGGTGTAATATTATCTTTGAGTTCTAAAGTTACCTTTCCCTTATTATAAGTACCTAATTTGTCACTCATGACTTCAGGAAAAACATTACATATCTGTTTAATTAGCTTATTTTCCTCTACTGATTTAGTAAACATGGTTTAGTGGTATTTTTATTTCTACTTCTAGTGCTTGGATCCAGTCACGACCCATTAACAATGATTTACCACCTTTTTTAATAACATACAAATCTAAATTACGTTCAATACCATTATGTTTGACTTTTACTTTTAATAACCCTACAAGGAACAATAGGTGTACTAGTGTATGATCTTAACATTAATTCTGTCTCCTCTAGACTAACATGTTTCAAGTTATTATTATAATATTGATCTGACACAACTGAAACTACTGAGCCCGTGTCTATTTCCATTTTGACAGGTTTATCCTCTAGTACGACTTCTACAAAAACTGGTGCAATAAGTTGAAAGCTTTTACTACCATTACTGTATAATAATTCATTAGAATTAAAATCCACTTCATTTTTCTCATTAGCATTATCTTCCTGACTACTACTAGCCCTATTCTGATCTACAAAATGTTGACCTTTTGACCAAGTATTATTTCTTTTATAACATTTATTCCAGCCTTGATTGAATTTTTGTTTATCATTAAACTTATTCTTATAATAATTATTACTGGTATTTGTACTCACATTTTCTGCCATTCTACATACCACTTTCAAATGACCTTGTTTGCCACAAACAAAACACCTATTATTATTTTTATATTTACAATTTGAAAACACATGACCACATTTACCACAACACGAACACTTCACTACATTCGTCTTCTCCTCCCCTCTATGTTTGGGTTGTTGGTCGTGATGTCGTCTGCTTGAGTGACGTTGGTTGCCACCACCTCTGCCATGAGTCATACGATGCAAACCTCCGGGATGATCCGCTCTGCCCATCAAAGATGCTGCGTTCCTCTCTGCTGCTTCTAGTGAAGTCGATATTTGAACTGCCTTTTCATAGGTTAGGTCACTTTCCGATAACAACCTTTGTTTAATTGAATGACTCCTGAGACCGGCCACTAATCTGTCTCTAAGGTAATCTGACAATGAT
Source organism: Stictocephala bisonia (assembly GCA_035578905.1). Taxonomy (NCBI): domain Eukaryota; kingdom Metazoa; phylum Arthropoda; class Insecta; order Hemiptera; family Membracidae; genus Stictocephala; species Stictocephala bisonia. The sequence goes on from JAQJVL010002548.1 coordinate 25,027, forward strand.
TCCTTAAACTCACAATGAGTAGACAATTTTTTTAAATTGGCGACATAATCTGAAAAATACTTTTATGTTCATGTTGAATGCGTAAGCTAAACTTATAACGCTCGGCAATTAAGATGGTTCTGGATATAAATGCTTTTGGATTAATTTCACAATATCTCCGTACTGTTTAGTTGAAGGTTTATCTGGCGTACATATATTGCATTATAAACTGAACGACTTTACTCCAATTACTGTTAATAACGTACTTACTTTCTTTTCCTTTGCAATTGAATTACAATCCACAAACAGTTAAAATCTTTCCACATACGATTCCCACGTCTCTTCAGCACTGTTAAATTCAGAAATCTGTCCAACCGTTGCCGCCATATTTGGTACATATAATCCACGAAGATCTTCCAGTACATCGTCTTCGCAAATATCCATCAGCCTCACTAACACTGTTTAGCACTTTTCGGCATAATTACACGCCTTCCCGTGATCGGATACTGAACGTTCCATACACTTTTCAAATACATTACGGTCATCATACACGCCTTTCTGTATACTAACGTTTCACTTTTATTTTTACAACACACGTGATTACATACCTTTCATTACTGAGAATTTACATGTTTTTACATAATAATTATAATCCGATTGGCCTCGTCGCCTCTGTATACTAACGTTTCACTTTTATTTTTACGATGCACGTGGTTACATACCTTTCATTACTGAGAATTTACATGTTTTTACATAATAATTATAATCCGAGTGGCCTCGTCGCCACTGTTCTATCTTCCAGTCTAAGACCTTTGGATAGTAAATAAGGGTAGCTTATAATTAAAATAAGCACACATGTTACTGGTAACATTGACTGCCTGGAGGAACGGTGTTTACAATACTGATTTCAGGAAGAGACTGCGAAGGTGTCGAGGTGAGGTGAGGGCTGTTGATACAGAACGAATCAGATGATGGGTAGGCAGCCAATAGCTTTATTGCTTTTAACTGACGTCATATCACGCCACCACATCACACCACTACATATAAATGCAGACGTGAATATAGTCTTAATATTATCAACATAACGATATAAAATTATAATTACATTTGAGAAATAGAACATTGTTAATTGATACAACTAAATATTTAAATATATTATATTAATGTATATCAATACATAACAACTAAGATGGTCTAGACAATGATAAACGTCTGGATAAGAAGGTCATATGAATAAACCAGCTTTTTACCATTTAAAATAGTGTTATGGGTGTGACTTTTACTGTCACAATAGAAAGTATTTATTTAGCACTGTTCAGTATTCTGCGTATTTATAACCATGCTATAACCTTAAATTTTTACATGTAATGCTTAAGTGTAGCAAACATGACAGCTAGTAACTCTAGGGGTCCGTGTGGATCACTCTAAGAACAAATCCAAATACAATACAGTACGCACAGTTTGCTGTGTTGGGAACCATGACTGCACGTGTGCATGTCTATGATACTACGCAAGCAACGCGGCTGTAATAAGTTTTATCACCACGCTGACATGAGAAAACAATGTTAATGTTTCTGCGGGGATGTAACAACTTTAGAAAACAAATATTCACTGTCCATTGAATCGGTCAGTTGATCCGTATAAACCAGAATCCGGATAATATGGGTCCGGATAAAACTAGTTTTACTGTAGTTATAAGCAGAGGCTGAAACAATTACAGTTCTCAACACAATCTGAAAACCAATCCATGACCATTCATTGTAGCGTGAACAATAAATACTTGTTTGATTTTAATTATACTATATTTCTTTGAGACACTTAAAAACTATTTTATTCCTGATGATAAAAGAAATTTAGATTTTAGTTATTCCCAAAACTGAAGGGAATCAGTTTATGACCCTTACTTACTTACATTCTTACATATGAGACGCCGACCCAACATTGTTGGTATTTTAAGGCGAATATGAATGGTTATATGAGTGTAGGATGAGTGTGAATGAGTGTAGTCTGGTTACTAACTGAGTTCAACTGTTACTCAGAAAGGGCAATTTATTAATAGCCCAACAGCCAGAGCAACTAAGGGACCTACAGCTTTACGTGGAATCCGAACCACGTAGTGCTGGTCTGATTTTCAGCTAATTGTCAAGTTTGATACTCAGTTATCTGCCCCACACAACATCCGCACAATGATTACCACCCAACATGGACACCCCAGACTTCTCTAGTAGTGTCCACGCCGATAGCAACCATCAAGCGGACGCCATGTCGGTATTAAGAGGACTGAGCATCCAACCTATCACCTACAATCTCCCAAACACTTTGTCCCCATGTAGCTGGGGCTTGAGCACTGCCAATTTTGTATGTAAAGATTGGACACTTGGAGGTTAATTTCAGATTTTGAAAAAAAATTATTTTTTGTATGTTGCGGTTTTATATGTTTCTTATGTTTGTATTTGTGGGCTTATGTTCTGTGATGAGTTCTTTAATGCTACATATCTCCTATTATATTAATCCCAGGCCTAGTGCATTATAATCTATAACCTTAAATTTGTAAAATCTTCTTTTATTGTTGCTGTGTTCTATAATCTATAAGGCCTATCTTGCTAATTCTTGTATGGGCCTAGGTACAGGAAGAATAATTAAGAAAGAATAATGATTTCTTCTTCTGGAGCTAACATGGTTTCAGAGAGGGGAAAGTTAACTTTTACAGCAGCATTACAGTTGTTGTAAAACATCCTTGAGGCGTTTAAGGAAAAAAAAAAAAAAAAAACTATGGCGCTGGTTCTTGCAGATTTGAGCTAGACATTTAATTGTGTGTCAAGACATTTAATTGTGACATTCAAGACACTCAATCCTGCTTCTCAAACTTCATAGATACAGCGTCTCCCACTCAGCACTATTGATGTTACGTTCTCACCTGTAAAATTGCTGTTAAATGATGTTTAAGAGCGGCTAATTTTTTAACCACTACTTGTAAAACATGAAGTCCTCAAGGATCCGTTCTGGGGCTCTTGCTCTTTCTTGTGGCCATCAATGACATCAGTTTGCTTGGTGATATTCTCCTGTTTCCTTATGCACCACTATTTTCTCTTCTGGAAAATAGCCTAACAGTGCAATTACTAGTGCAAATATAACTTTCATAGAAGCAAAGGAATTGTTTAGGGCAAATAAGCTTTGCATAAATGAGGACAAAACACAGGATTTGTTGTGCAACCTCAGAAACAACATATATAACGCCAAATCATTTACATGTTTCATGTGGAAATAATGGACATGTTTATGAATCACTATAAAAAAATTCCAGGATTTAAGCAACAAAAACTGATGTTTTACCTGACAATGAATTTTTTAAAGTCATAACAATACAAATAAAAAAATAAATTTTATATGAACAATTATTTTCTAGAGAGGATAGCAAGGTGAGCCATTACATCATCAACAAGATACAGTTAAGTGACCAGACAAAGTACCGCATAGGAGACCAGATGTTCCCGGACCTACCTAATCTTTTGGCATTCTACAAACTACATTACCTTGACACAACGCCACTGATAAGGCCAGCTCCGAGGAAAATAGAAAAAGTCATTGCCAAATATGATTTTGATGGCAGTGTAAGTATTCTTTCGTTTGTTTTAAATAGCATTAAATATATTATTTAAGAATAAACTATAAACAATCAGAGAATTTAGTAATGAAAAAATCAAGACTAGACTCATAAAGCAAAATTAAAAAATAGGAGTCAAAGAATTCAGTTGTGTGAAGAATTTATCATTTTTATTTTATTAAAATTAAGCTTTGTTTACCGAGTGGTACGCTACTCCTCTTGGCAGTTCTAGGTCCTGCGTTTGATTGTGAATTATTATTATTAATTTTGGGTTTAGTGTCGAAATAATTTACTCTGGGCCTTCCTAGACATAAGTTTATGTATTGGAGAGTGGAATTAACCCTTATCATAGTGTATTGCAGACCATCATTCTCACTAAAAAAATTAATTAAATCAAATTATTATATTTTTTGGTTTAAAAAAATTATTTGGTTTCGGTGAAATTTAATTATTCATACCAATATATTTCACATAAAAACATAATTTCTCACAGCAATTTGGATTCTTTTCTCTTATGAATCTATATATTTTTCAAGTTCATAATGAGAATTTACTTTTTCGTTTACTGACGATTCAGATCTGATTAAAAAAAATCAACTGAAGATATTGAAACGGTCTCTATGTTAAGACTGTTTGTTAAAAACTTTTTTCTGTTTCAATTAATTTATATCAGCTATTAAACGCCTCCCAGGTAGTTCTTTCATTAAAATTATGTTTATAGTTATAAATACATTCTTGGTACATACAGAATTAAAAGACTATTTTCCCGATTATTCTCAAATTTAAAAAACAATCACAGGACTGGTCTTGTTCATCAGTTATTTTAAATTACGTAATTTTACTACAAATTAGCAAATTTGATTTTAAATAATTAATGTTATGTGTTTGTTTTTATTTTATTACGACGAGAAATGCAATGTCGTGTTTGGCATCTTTTGCTTTTTAATATCACACAATTTACGAAATATTCAACTTTTAGTTGTACTTTTACCCGCATGTTATATTACAATCAAATTGATACACACGTACAGCGAGATACAACACCCACAGGATCGCTCTTCAATGACTTCCTGCAATTAAAGCCCACCCATCCCAGGGGAGGGGAGGGGGAGGGGGAGGGGTCGAGTGTCAGTGTATGAGTAGATCGCGGTCAGATGTACAGTCAGCGCTGGGAGTGGAATTCAGTTGTCCTTAAAGCCGGCTGAATCGCCTTAAATCCTTTAACTGAGAGGCTCTTTAAAAAATAATTAGTATTTAATTTCCTTAGCCTTCACAGAACTGAACCTAACTAAACTTACTAAACATGAGCTATAAAATTATCAAATTAAGCTTATTTCTGATGAGTTGTACAAGTTTACCTATTCCTAATGTTGTCATACTAAGTATTCTTTTATTTAGGATCAAGATGATCTTCCATTCCGAAAAGGGGACATTCTTACTGTCATATCTAAAGACGAAGAACAGTGGTGGACAGCTCGCAACGTGTTAGGTCATGTTGGATCAATCCCTGTGCCATATGTGCAAAAGGTAAGATCTCATTATGCTTATGAATAGTGATATGTCAGTTTCATTTGTTCAGTTTAGTTACATTAGGAAGGCCTATGGTTCTTTTCTCAAACCAGTTCTGGGTTCTGAGTTTACTTTTTTCATTGTATCATTGAAAACTATCCAATGTTATGTTGGTACATAACAAAGTAATACTTATTCATTTTTAGTTGGCTATTTTAAACAAGAGATTATTCAGCACAGTTGAACGTCACACAACACAAATATATTACAATATAAGCACAAAGTGCACAAATATATTACAATACAAGTATAAAATGCACAAGTATTATGATGATCGATTTCGGCGAACCACGCTCACCTTCCTCAGACCAGCAGGATTCACAAATAAATTGTAATATATTTGGTGCATATATTGTAATATATTTGTGTTGTGTGTCGTGTCAACTGTAATGTGTATGTAACAACATGTATTATGCTAATTACAAAACTAAGAGATTATTGACACTAACTTGTGTTTTAGATAATACAAGATCAAAAAAACAAATTCGGTTACCCTAATATTATAATTAAGTTAGCCAATGAATCAACCTATCAGTAAGTGCCTTGTTTGATAACATTTTATAATTGGCTGCTTAGCTAAGAGCGGCGTTAAAGAAATTACTTGTTATTAATGACTTTATCACTTAGAAACCTGAAATTAAGTAGTTCTTAACGATTCATATCAATTAGAGGTTTTATTCTAGATCTGTAGTGTATGTCTTATGCATGTGTGGACTCAAATTCGAGTTATGGCCTGCAAAAGTGATATACCAAAAGCCTAGGGTTAAGAATGCCACTTTTATTCTATCAAGATTCATAGGAATTGTTGGCATTATTTTAGAAGAGTTTGAATAATCATATATGTCACCTTGTGTTTTTAAATTGTTGCATCTTCTGCATTGTTAAATAGTTAACCCTAACTGTACTGTCTATTTTAAGTTAAATCCTTATTAGGTTAAAGTGTTTTAATTTATTTCAATTACGCTCAAAATTTAGTATGACGGAGGACAGCACACACAAGGCTGCAGAGAACACCCGGCCACAATGTCTTCTGCTCCAGACCTGACCACAAGACGTCCTGCCACCAACAACATTCAACAGGTAACTCCTTCCTGACCAGCTGATTTGTTATTTCTAAGGGGAATCCCAACCAGTTGTTGTGCTACTCATAGAGACTAAAACAGGTGTTTAGTTGTTACACTTGATCTCTAATGTCAAAATGTGTAGAAATCTAAATTAACCATATTATTTACTGTAAACAAATTTTGTATTCGATCATAAAGTAGATGACTTGTAATGGATGACATTTTTTTTAAGGCGGAGTAAAAATTATCAAGTCATCTCTAAGGTTAAGTATGAATAAATCCAGGTCAGTTGCCAAAACCTCCAAGCAAATAAGCAGATAATGTCTACTTTGTTGTCATGCCCTAATATAAATGTACTTTTTTTTATTTAACTGTAATTCTGCTTATAATTGTTAAATACTTTTTTCTTTCAATTGTTCCTGACACACTTACTAAGTAGTTTATGGCTAATATTAAGTCAAGATAATTTCTGAAATATATTGAAATAAAAAAATTAATATTCTTAAATGTCCAAGAGCTTTTCAGGTTCTCTTTTTATATACATTAAATTCACAAGCATTAAACTAACTCACTGTTGTGTTAGTGACAGCTGTTAAACTAAGTAACAGCTTTTTTTTAAATATAAATAATGAATAATTTTATTCCCCCCCAAAAAATACTACATATCCAGTTTCAATTTAAAAAAAAACAGGAAAATTTCCTAACCACCGAGTAAAAGGTTCAAAACTTTACCTTTTACCCCCCTTTTTTGCCAAACTTGTCCGTGGGAATTTCAATTTTTTTTTTAATTTTAGAGGTTTTGAAAATTTTTTTTGGTGTAAGGTGGAGTGGTTTGGAGGTAAAATTTAATTGAAAGGGAAGTGAAAAAATGTCTATGTCTCTTTTTGAAAGGGTGTTTATCTAAAAATTCGAATCTGTGAAAGGTTGTTTCCACAATACTGTTTAGGGTTTATTTAAAAAGTGTACTTTTAAAAAATTTTATTTTTTTAGTAATTTAAATTTTTCCCCCAAAATTTTTTTTTTGTTTTTTGAGGTGATGCGTTTGAATTAAAATTATTTTTTTTTCTCAAATTTTTTATGAAAAAGTTTTCTTTGTTTTCACTGGGGCCTTTTTTGTTTTTTTTTACCTAGGATTTGGGGCCCAAATATTTTTATCATTCCAGAAAATTGGTCAAGCCTGTGGTTTTTTAAACTTTAGTTTTTTTTAAAATATGATAAAACTTATGCCTGAGTAGGAGCAAAAACAAATGAAAAGGGGGTTTAGAATGAAGTTAGGCCAAAACTCATTTGCTTTGTATTTTTTATAACCGTCTATTAAAAAATTTATAAAAAAATAAATTTAATTCATTGGCAATTTATTTTTGTAATTTTTTAAACCTCCAAACACTTGTCTTTTTCTTGTAATTGTTTTAAAATTTTTAAAAGTTTCTCCAAAATAGTTTTATAATTTTTTTGTTTGGTTGTTTAACCAGAGACTTTTCAAGTAAATCAAAAAAAATTTCCTTAGGGGTTTAATACCTTACAAAGTCGTCCTGTAAGCTCAAATTTTAATTTTTTAAAGCTAGAAAAAAAGGTCTCTTTTATTTAATTTTTATAGTTTGTTATAATTTTATTCTGTTAATTTTGTTTTTTCAATCCATGGGTTTCTACTCTTTTCTTTTAAAAGCTTTTTATATTTACAGTTTTTTTTTTTTTTAACCAAAAAATTTTTTAATTTTTTCTAGGAAGATTCAAAAAAAAAAATAAACAAAAAAAACTTTAAAATAAGAAAATTGATTAATTTTTAAAAGAAAAATCCTTAACATATCGCCAGCCTTGAATCCACGTAGGGTTCAACTTAAGTAACTCAAAAAAAGCAAATTTTTTAAAAAATTCTTTTAAAAAAATACAAAAGTATAAAAAATAACATTTACGGCATGAAAAATAGTTTTTTTTTGAAAAAAAATTTTTTTTTTTGGATTTGATTTAAAAAGTCATTGTTTGGGCCCAAAAAGAAACACATTTTTTGGACCCAGGTAATTTTATTCTTCGGGGCCCCAACAATACCACACCCCCAATTAAACCCTTGTGAGGGCGCGCCCTTTTTTTGTACCAAAAACGGGGCGGGGCGGGTGTAAAAAAGGGACCGAAATGCTTTTTTTTTTCCGGGTTACATTTTGGCTTTTTAAAAAGAATCTACATAAAAATTAAATTTTTAAACCAACTATTTAGTTATTAAAAAAAGGGGATAAATAAAACATGTCTAAATGATTTTTAAAATAAAAATTTTTAAAGTATAATAAAACAGTAAGTTATTTTATTTTATTTTAACTCCCCCCAACATTTTCGCCCGATTCATCCCTTTCCCCAAAATCTTTAAATTGCCTCTTCCCCAAACATGTATCATTTCCCCCTTGGCCTACTCCACCAAACATTTTTCCCTTCGTAGTTAAACCCGTTTTAAACAAAAGATATACGTTCCCCCCTGCCCTTTCTTTTTTTTTAAACACTATTCCCCAAATGTAAAGAACCCAAACGTTCTTTTTCATCCTTTTAGAAAAAGTATTATTTACAAAAAATCAAAAAAGAATGTACAAAAGCACTAAAACTTTTAAAAATTAAATAAAAAATAAATACATTTAAAAAAATATTTACAAAAAACTAAAAAAATTCCAAAAACTCAAACCCCACAAGGGGCGGGGTGTACAAACACTGAAACGGTTTTTTTTGGCTGTTTTCCTCCCAACAATTGAGTGAAGGAAACAATTTTGCAGCTAATCGATTTTTAAGGGGGGAAAGGAGGGGAGGTTTATGCCTCCGGATGGGGCCCTTCAGGAGCAGGGGAAGGCTCACTTTTTAAAAAAAAGGTTTTTCCCTGCGGAACTTTGTACACCGCGCGCCTAAAAAGGGGAAAAAAGTGAAATGATTGGATGCTTTTTTAAAGGTCCAGCATGGAAAATATTTTTGATGGTAAAATGCAAATTAAAAATCAATCACAGATTTTTGGGTTTTCCCATGAGGAAAATTTGGAAGCCCCCGAGTCTTCCACCAACATTTAGGCCCTCTTTTTTTTCCCAAATTTGAAGGGTGCAATATTTTTGATTTGGCGAGGAAACGCCTTAGGAGGAGTGCTTTTTAAATTTCCCTTTCAGATATTCAAAAAAAACCCTTTAGTTTAAATTTAAATTTTGAAATTTTGAATTTTTGCTGATTTTAAATTTTCTGAAGAACTGAGAGGGCCAACCATATTTGGGGAGTGTTGAGAAATTGGTAGAAATCTTAGTAAAAAGCCCCCTTTACAGGGTTGAAAACAGGTGAAATTGGAATATTTTTGGGAAAACAATTTCCCATTCGGTTTTGTTTTGGTAGATACAAGCCAACAGGTACAAAGGGGTTTTATCTTCTCCGTTTCTTCAATTTTTACGGGAAACAAATTTTTCCCTTTAATTCGTAATTTTTAAACTGAACCCACAGGGGCCCCCAATTCCCCCAATAAGGAAAGTTCACACAGATCGGAGGAATGTAGTCCACTTTATGCCCCAAACCGGGGGGGTTTTTTCACTAAATTTAAAATTTTTTCCCAAATAATGTAAAGGGCATTATTTTTGAATTTGGGCAACTCTATTTGCAAACCAAATGTTTCAGGCAATAATGGGGTTTTTGACCCAAATGGAGGGCGACAGTTAAACCCCAAACCCAAATATGTGATTTTTGAGAATTCAAATTTTTTTGAGTAAAAAAAAGAGAGTACATAGGCTACTAGATACCCCAATAAAGGGAGCAAAAATTTTAATTCCAAGCGAGGTACAGTGAGTTTCTTCAAGGGTGCTACACGGGTTTTTGATATCAGTAACCGTGAGATTAAAAGAGTTTTTTTTTAAAAATTGAAATCGGGAGATATATGACAAAAACATATCCTTTTTTCAGAGGCTTAAAAAAAAACAAAATGAAATTTCAATTTTCAAAAAGCAGGGGTTTAAATTTTAGATACCGGTACGGGAAAAAAGATTTTTCTTAAAACAATCTGATTTTTAAAAGAATTTTTTTCCCCAAATTTTTCAAGTGTTCGGGAGGAATGACGGGGTTTCCCAATCCAACCCTTTGGGCATCCAAAAGAAGTTGCATAAAAGGTTTTTTTCCCAAAAAAAAACCCGGGGCAAAGAAAGCCCAGGGCCCAAAGATCTGAGCGATGACCCCAGAGGAGTTGTGGGTTTTGACTTGGAAGGGTAAATGTTCTGTAGACGGTGACCATGAAACCTGGGAAATGGTGAAGTGAGGTTTTTTTGTAAAATTTTTGGGGAGAAACGCGGGGGCGCTCAAATGAGGTCGGGAAAGGGGTCTTCTAATAGCCCCGGGCATTCGAATCCATTTTTGCTAGTTCAAACCCGAAAGAGATATGATTTGTAGAAAAAATATGAGTTGATTTTTTAAAATTTTTAATGCTTCTTAAATTTAAAACCACAACCCCCCAGAATAAATTCATAAAACCAAGGTTTGGTTGCGGAGCACTTCGGGAACCCAAAAAGGAAAACGCTAAATTTTCCCTTCCACTTAAACCGAGCTGATGGAGAGTTTTTTAAATTATTAAGGATCTGGTTTCTTTCTTTTTTTGGGTAAAAAAGGTTAATAGATGCACGGGGTTTAAATAAACACATATTTTTTCAAGTATGAGAAAATAAAGCTTGTCAGAAAATTATTCTGCCATTTTGATTTTTTTAAGGCCCAATGAAGTCAAACCCTTGTAAAAGTAGGATTTTTCAGAGAATCCTTACAATTTTTAACAATGTTGTGTTTGTTTTTGGGTTTTTAAGGAAACATACAGTATTTTGAGCAGCTTTTTCAGTAAAAAAAAGAAAAACTGACTTCTTTAGTTAGCTAAACCCCCCGGAAAAACTTTGATTTTTTTCAAAAGGATTGGAAATTTTAAATATAAAAAGTCCCCTAAGAGAACAGTAGTACTTGAAAGGAAAAATCATTTTTTTTTAAAACGCAGCATTTATTTGAGAGGTCTTGCTAACAGCTTTTTGCCCAAAGCATTGGGTAAATAAAATTTGAAACAAGAATTAAAAAGGGGGGATTTCTTTTTTGAAAAAACCTAGAACATCGGTCCCCCTTTTCTGGGTTTTAGGGGAAAAAAGGGGAAATTAATAGTCCCTAACTCCACCTAATAAAAAAATTTTTCCCAATTTATTCGGTAAAATTTTCCTTGAGATTTTTACAGGGGACTTAAATGGTGTAATTGTGGGGTTTTTTTCCTTTTTAAATTTAAAATTTAATAGGGAAAGGGTCTTTTTGGGCAGGTAAAAAAATTTGTTTTAGACTTGAAATTCTTTATGGTTTTAGAGAAAAAACAAGAGATACCCCTCTTGTGGTTCAATACAAAAGGGAAAGGTTTTTTGCGGCTCTTTAAAAACTTAAAACCCTGGACAAGAGTAGATTTTATGTTTAAAACTTTTAATGCTTTGAGAATCATGGAGGTTATTTTTAGACATTGGGCACAATTGTCACTCAATTCCCAAGAAACAAAAGTTTCCCTTTTTAATTTTCAAATTAAAAAATTTTTTTTGAATTAAAAAGATTTTTCTTTGTTTGGGTTTGAAAAGGGTTTTTGGAATAAACTTGCTTGATGTTAGGGATGAAAAGAGTAAAGTTTAAATTTGTTAAATTTTCCACTAAAAAAAATTCCCTGAAAAAGAAACTTGAGGGAATTTCATCGGGCCTGTGGCAAATTAGATTTTTGAGAAAAGCGGGATTGTCAAATTGTTTCAAGAGTTTTGGGTTTTTAAATTTTTAAAAAAAAGCAAGGCAGAAAGAGAAGGGAATTTTTAATTTTTGATGAAATGTTTAAAAAACCCCTTCTAAGGCCTGATTTTTTTAAAAGAATAACCCGAAAATAAAAAAATTGCGCAATTTTTTTAGCAAGGGGATAAAAATTAGAAAAAATCAAAAAATTAATTTAAGTGAAGTAAATTTTAAGCTCATTGTGAAAAAATATCTTTCTTTAAAAATATCAAAAGGAAACTTGATAGTTAGCATCAGAATGGGAAAGAGTTTTTATTAGATTAAGGGGTTCCTTAAAGAACATTCAAAAAAATACGGAAACTTTTTTGACAAAATTTGAGAGATCCCAAATTTGTTTTTAAGTAGATTCCAAAGGGGTTTATAAAAACGAAACACACTCAATAGGGGGTTATCTTTAAATTGTTTAAAATTTCCCAAATTTTTGGGAAGGCTACGGGGCATTTTTTGGGCTAAAGAAGTACTGGTTTTTCATTTTCTGCCCCACGACTTGTTTTTTTCGCCTCAACAGTGGCAACAGTAAATTAAATATAGCCAAAAGATCGCCCGAAAAGCACAAAGAAAAACTATATTTAAAGGTAGAAAGTGACTTTCAGCTTCAAGGGAAAAACCCTTTTAAAATAGGTCAAGGTGTCTGAAAACGTTGTCTCAACCTATCAAACGGAAGGGGCCCTTTTAAACAATACTTTTTGCAATTTTACTTGTCAGTTTTTTTCCTGCATTAAATTTAAAAAAAGTTTTTGAATTTTTAAAAACAAAACACTCTTTTTTAGCTTTAAATTTTAACTTTTAGTAAAATTTAGACAAAATTTTTTATAGCTTTTTTTTCTCTTTAAAACTAACAAAAAAGATCAATCTACCAAAATTAAAAAAAAGAATGAACTTTGGCTTACAGAAGGGGGGGGAGAGAGAGGGAGGGAGGGAGCAAAGAGAGAGAGAGAGAGAAGAGAGAGGAGAGAGAGGAAGATGAGAGAGAGAGAGAGAAGAGAGGAAAAAGAGAGAGAGAGAGAGTGGTGGGGGTAGGGGAAGGGGAAAGGGAGAGAGGGAAAAAGGAGGGGGAAGGGGGGGAAAAGGGGGGGAGGGGGGGAGGGGGATAAAAGGGAAAGGGAAGAGAAGCGACACAACTTAACCCAAGGAAAACACCTACTTCAAAGCCAATCAAATAAAAATTTTTTTAAAAAGACAATTTACAAAATTTCGTAAAAAAATTTAATAAACGGGCTGCGTTTAGGAGAATGTCATGGTTTTTTTTAAAAAACCCAAAACCCCCGAAAAATTTTAACTCAAAGGCTCTCAGTTATTCCAAATAATTGGGACCGAGACCACCTTGAATACATATTAACTTGGATAGTACAGAGGTTATGGTATGAATAATGTAAAAGCCTTCAAAATATACAAAACTAGTTAATTATAAGAAAAAACACAAAATAAACGTAGTTGTTACAGTTCTGTAATAAAGTAGAAACATTAAGTTGTGTCTTTTAAAAGTTGTATTGCTGCAGGTTGTCAAGAAGTTGAGAATATGTCATAAATTTTAAAGGGTCAAAAAAAAACACAGAAAGCGTAATTAATGGGATAAAAAGGAAAAGGGTTTTAGAAAAAAAGTCCATAAGTCAGCAACAGGGTTTGGGCAATATCCCCCAAAAGGTAATTTTTTTTTGGGACAACAAAAAGCGGCATTTCTTCAATTTTAATCCGATCTCCAGTATCATTTTTTTCATCCTACCTTTTGTATTTAAATTTCCCTCAAAACGGTAGTTTTTTTGCCGCTTGGCTTTACATGCAGGATACCGTTTAGTCCATTTATCAAACAACGTATTTATCCTGCTGTCTAACGCAATCTGCATTACCTTTTTACTAGTGGAGGGAACCATTTAACATAGCACATTTGTCGTACACATTGGCAACAAAAATACTGATCGATTTATCATTGGAATTTTGTTTCAAGATAAACAAGTAACTGTTTACCATTTATCATTCCTATCAAAACACGTTTTTTAATTTAAAAAATAAAAGCATTGGAAAAAACCAAAAAATTTTACAGCAATACATCAAAAACTTTTTTAAAATTTTTTAATATCACAAAAGTCAACTCACTAAAACAACGACATTCTTTAAAACCTGATTTTTAAAGAATTCCTTTTGTATATTCACTGGTGAATGAAAAACAAAAACCTTTTAAGAATTTTAAAGGGGAAAAAACAAATAAGGAAAATTTAACAAAAAATTCATAATTTTTTAAGGATAAAAATTTTTATTTACTTTTAAAATTATTATTAGGGGTTTTTAAGGGAAAATTGTAAACATTTTGGGTATGGGAACTTTGGGCTTGTAAAATTGCCCTTCACCAACTGCGCAAAATTACAAAAAAGTGTAATATTTTGTTTTAAGTTTATTTGATCCAAAAAATGAGGTATTGTTGTCTTTATATCGTCTAAAAACAGTTATTCATATGAAAGTTTTATATGATTAACATTTTTTAAAGTTGTTTTTTTAACTTGGAAGTTTTTTTAAATATTTTACATTGGTTATCCTTAGTATTATTAAGTGTACGAGAAATTGTGAAGTTTTACGGTTTTTGAGAAAAAAAGTGTTTGAAAAAAAATTGTGTCTTTTTGAGTAACTGAGGTTTTTTGGAAACCTTTTTAAATTGATTTTTAGATTAAACTTTTGGGCCCAGAAACAATCCCCAAAAAAGGGTTTGGGGGGTAGATAGTTTCGAAACCCCCCGTGTCCATTATCTCGACTTTTTATATTTTTAAAAAACAAGTATTTTTTTTCTCTGGCCCTCCCTTTTTAAATTTGGGCAAAAAAAATAAAAAAAAAAAAATTTCATGATAAAAAATTGGAATCACATAGATAATATTTTGGGTTAGCATTTGGTTTAGGGGAAAGGGAAAAGGGAAAACGGAAAACTGTGGGAAAACCGAAATATTTGTTATGACTTACAGATGTATATTTAATATTTTACTCATTGCAGAGGAAGCTGCCAGCTTATGCACGGGTGAAACAGGTGCGAGTCCCAAATGCCTATGACAAGACTGCACTTAAATTGGAAGTGGGAGATGTTATTAAAGTAACAAAAATGAACATTAACGGACAATGGGAAGGGGAAAAGCTTAAGGGAAAAGGGGGTTTCCACTTCCCCTTCACTCACGGGGGTTTTTTGTAGACAGTAAAAATTTGGGAACACTACTAAAGACACAAAGTAAAGTGAAACGACAGTAAAGCGCCTTATTTTTGTAGTTTTAATATAAGGGAAATTTGGGTTCACGTTCTTGAGTGCGAGAGGTGCTACTGCTTCATTCGGGTGTCAAGGTTACTGCACTGGCATTCAGGAATCCAATACCTATGTAAGTGGAAAATTGAGTCATAAAAACATAATGTAGTATCTTTGATAATATTTAATACTGCTAGTTCCAGTGTTGAATCAAGGGAAAGGGAGCAAGGCAGCCCTGCAGCACAAAGGAGAAGGGAAACCAAATTGATTTTTTTTTAAAAAGAATTTTTCCTTGAAATTTTTCCTTATTTTTTCGTTTTGTTCCTCATTAAACATAACTCCCCCTCAAGGGTTATTTGCGGGGTCCGCACTGCAAGTGAAAATCAAAATCTTTTTTTTGGCTCCCCCCTAAAAAAATTTTTAAAAATTCAATTGAACAGTTTCCAATTTTTTAAAAAAAATTTTAAGGGGCCCTATAAAGGAACCAAGATCGTTGATTGATATGGGTATACTAAGCAGGAATAATCTTGAAGGAAAGCACAAATGGCTTATTAAGGATGTTAACGTTGTAACATTGGGAATTGCTTTTCAACATTTCTTCTATCTGAGGAAAGTGTGAACCGGTTTTTGGTGTTTTTTAATTTGAAAAAAAGAAGCATTTTCATTTTAAAAAGGGCGTAGTTTTATTTTTAAAAAATTTTGATTCAGGCTGGTCCTGAAAGCTACAAAATTAACCATATTCTAGTTTTAAAAGATGTTGTGAGCCCATTTTTTTTGAAAGGGCTGACTTTAAATTGAAAACATATGGATTTGAAGTATTATTTAACAATAAATACTTGGATAGAAGATGAATGACGATGGCAGGACCTAGGCAGTTTCTATAACATAAGTGGAACCGGAGTACTGGGTTTATTTTTAGAATTTAGTTATAGTGTTGGTAAAGTTATTTACCAAAGAATATACAAGCCATTTAAAATTTGTAAAGTAGACTGTAAAACGAAGTCCCTTAGTTTGGGCATGAGCTTTTTAGCTTAGATTTAAGGATTTGGATCAAAGGAATTCCCATAAATATATAATATTCATAAATATATGTATAAATCTTTAAAAATGTTTGCTTTGGCTGCAGTTTGGCGAGTAACTTATTGTTCTTTCGGGATTGGGAGTAAAACACCCCTAAAAACTAAGCAAAAGATTTTTTTAAATTGGGAAATTATGTAACGTCATAGAATTATAAATTTGCAAAAGTGGTTTTAAAATTCGTTAAAAATTTCCTATCTTTAAGAAAGACAAACTTTTTTTTGTTCCCCCCGTTTTTAACTGTTTTTTTTTTTTTTACTGACAATCTATCCTATATCTTTATTTGAAACAAAACTTTTAAATTGGCAGCCCCCTACGGTAATTTTTGTTTTTTTAACTGAAAATTTTTCCCAAAAGTGAAGGTTTTTTAAAATTTTTAGAAAAAAATAAATGAATACCAATCTTATTTTATCAAAACCTTTGTAAAAATAAAGGGGGAATACAAAAAAAACAAAAACTGAAACCAAATTTTGAGTTTTTTCAAGGGATTTTGAGTTTGGGAAAAGGGTTCCCTTTTTTTTTTAAAGTTTCAGTAAAGGAGGTTGTTTTTATGAACCAGTTGTTTTTATGAACTTTAGAAAAAAATTTTTAAATATAAATTTTGAAAGTAAAAAGGAATTTGCTGTTAATTTTCTGATTTTAATTTACTCACTTTGTCAACTCTAAACTGGTTATGAGTTTGTACACAAAATAGCTTCAGGAATGATTAGTTTAACCCATTGCAGATCACTGATGAGCTCAGCTCACATGCAGTGGCTGGGCCTTGTGACACACAAAAGTGACGAGCTCAACACACAAAAGTGTTTCGGATTTTTACTTTTACCTCCCAAATATTCCCAATAGCCTACTGGGTTCGTAAGCGTCCTATTCATCAACTGGGTATTTTTTTTTAAACGGGGTTCTTTTAATAAAAACTTTCAAAAATATCCAAAAAATTCGCAGTAAAAATTTTTGAATTTGAAAAAAGGCAGTTTTTTATTTTGTTCAGTAATTTTAATAATGTTTTTAAATTTTAGATATGTGCGTTTTTTTGTCCACTCGGAGCCCATAAAATAGCAATTTGACACAGGGACTGAGGGGGGATGTTTTTTTATCGCTAAGCCTAGTCTATTTGATCCCTCAGACATTGTTACCCCCCAACCCCGGGGAAAAAACAAAACGCGGGAAAATTTAGTTTATGACTCTGCCCTGGGTCCCCGAGGGCCACCCAAAAAACCGGCTCGCCACTTTTTTCCACTGCTAATCGCCAGTACTCCAGTGGGCCCAAACTGTTAAAATCTAAGCAATTCCCCTTCATTTTATTGCAGCGTGAAATTACTTTTTCTGCCCCCCCCCCCAAGCGCCGTACACAAAAAAAATTTTTTAAACCCGCGGGGGCGCACAGTCTAAAAAAAACAAACCGCAAGGGGTTTAACCCCCCACCTAAATTAAATTTTTAGACCTTTTTTTAAAATTTTAACCCGGGGGGATGGGGGCAACTCTTTATTTGTGTTTCTAGGGGCCCAAGTGAATGTGTTGTTACAAGTCCATGTTCATTTAAAAAGGCCACCATGCACTATTTTCACGGGAACTAGCAGTTGTAGTTTTGTTGTAGCAGAACCATCCAAACCCATGTAATGTTGATTGTAGTGGCATATTGATCAACACCAGACTGAAACACAAGTTACTTTTCAAACAGCCCTATTTATAAGTTAGTTATAACGCAATCATCACATTTACTAATATAATCTGCTTTTAAAAAAATGGAATTAAAATTTAAAACCCTTTTTCTTGAAAATTTTCAAAAGCTAAAAAACTAGGTTGTTTTAAAGTTTTACGGGAAATTTTAAGGAAATAAAATTCTTAGATATAAATCTATATTTCATGTTTTTTTTTTCAAATTTCTCCCTTGTTTTATGCTATGCACAACTTTAGGTAACGCTGTGATATGTTATCAAGAAATCAAGTTGAGTATGTAAGAAAGGCCTATGTTTATAATTATTAAAAACCCAAAAATTTAAAAAATTTAAAAAGGGCAATGTTTAATTTTGTAGGCCCCAACACGGGTATGCTTTTTTAAGTGTTTTATTTTTTGGGGCCTGAAAATTGCGATTGAGTTTTTAGGGCACTTTTCTTTGTTAAATTTAGCGCAAAACATTGTATCATTTGATTTCTTTGTTAATTGAGAATTTGTCAAAGTCTGGTCTTTTTTTAACTCTTATTTTTAATTTTATTTTTAGCTACATATAAGCGGACCAGATGTACACAAAAATTTTCTCTGAAATATAAAGTGACTACTAGTCACATACTTCTTTTTTCGGGTTTGAAAATTTTTTTTAAATTTTTTTTTTTTTAATTTTATTCACTTTTTTGTCTTTTTTTAATAACGTTTTAATTTAAACTTTTTTTTTCAAACAATCCAAAACCCTTTATATTTTGAAAAACGTAATTTAAAAATATTAGGCCTACATAAATTTTAAATTTTTATTTTGATGTTCAGGTATTTTAAAAATTTTTTTAATTTTTTGGGCTTTTACAGAAAATCAAACATTTTGATTTTAATATTATTTTGCATGTACATTTTTTAAAAATTGCAAAATTGTTTAAATTGCCTCTATTTCTGAGGTGTGACCCAGAATATATTGCATACATATACTGAAATAATTTTTAAGCTTGAATATATTCTGAAAAATTTTTTTGAAATTTTATTCTTCAGTCTTTTCCTCATTGTACTAATTTTGGGTCAATAAATTTTGTAAAAGGGGGACAAGCGATTAAGTTTTGCCTTACATTTTATCGTATAAATGTTTGCTTGTATATGTTTGGAGTCGTAATCAAGTAAAATTATGGTGTTGCTGGTAATTTTTAAATTAATTCTACACTTACTCTTGTCTCATTTATAAGATGTTATAAAATTTTCAGCTTTTAATTCTCTTAAAAGTTGTTTTTTGACTTATTTGTTAGGATATTATAATAGTTTCAACAGTGTGACAATATACCCCAGTGAAATAATAATTGTTTATTTAATGTAGTTATGAAGTCTTAAGGGAGGTTATAATTTGGATATTTCAGTCAACTCTTATTGTTATACAGGGTGGGAACAAATATGAAAATGCTTTCACAACTTTTCTATGACTTCTCTTGTAAAAATGAAATCTTGTACATCATTATGGTTACAAAGAACCTACTTTTCGAGGTTATTAGTGACATTTAAATTTTTTAGGGGGACACGAGGAGTTGAACGAAAATCTTCATGTAAGCCTAGGTTGAATTTGGCTTCAAATGAAAGGTCTATTCAAGAGAAATCAATTGTCGAAACCCGCACTTCGAAAGGTTTATCCTTTCCAGAGCAGCGGTAATTTGAATTTCATAGTAACTAATTGGAACAATATTATTTCTTCGCGATTTAATGGTTTTAATTAAGTTATTCTGATACAAAATTACACTTATTCAATTACACTTATGCAACATAATTATTCAAAAAAAAATTAAACTATCAAATTTTCTATGGAAAAAGAACCTTTTTACAAGTGAAGCCATACAGAATTTATGAAAGCGTTTTCATATTTTTTTCCACCTTGTATTTATTAAACCAAGATACTTTTATAAAATCAGCCCCACTCACTCCTCTCATTGGTTTTTAGAATGTATTAATCTTGTGTACATATAATTGTTATACATTGTATAGGCTATACATTATACTTTTATAAAACTCTGTAAACAAAGTGATTTCTAATACATATGGGGCATGTTTCATAATAAAATGTTTATCAAAATATAACAATAGTTTGCCACTCATGCCGTTTTAGATTTTACAAATTAATATTTAGCCAGTCAAAGGCAGTACATTTTTCAAGTGTAGACCATATTGAAATATTTTCCCCTGCTTTAGATATATCTAAAATATAAATAATAATGTTGAGAGTGATAGGCGTTCTAATTTAAAATCAATTAAAAATTATATTCAGTCATATTACACATCTTATTAGGTCTAAGTGGTCAGTTTTCCATCTTCAGATAATTGAAATGTTAACATTTTCATGATATTGAATTCTAAACATACTTAAAAAAAAGAAAATTAGTATATGATAGTAAAACTGAAAAAAAATGCTAAGCATCTTGCAAAAAAAGTTTTTGTAACTCACTATACATTGTGAAATATTATTTTCAAATAGATTGGAAATGATTCCTTAGGAAATACTCCACATCCACAACTGGTGAGGGAACAAAAAAAATACATGGGGTCCTTTCTCTTCATTTTATGGTCACATGGAAAAAAAGGATTTCACTTCAGAGGAAATCAATTTCCCATTAATATGGCTTTCCCGCTCACTCTTTAACACTCGGCTCCTTATGTACCTAATGGTTGAAGGATTCCCCATCAAGTGATGTGGGAAGGAAGGGATGCAGGTTTGTGGTAGTCTCAATAGAGTGCTTTTTAGTATTTCTCTTGAGACGAAGAACATTAATCATTAATTTGAAAAGCTATTAACAAAATAAATCCTTATTACAATCCCCCCTTCTCCTACTTGCTTTCTTGAGATTTTTGTTGATATTACACACAGCCCAAAATGTAACTTAGTAGTAAGCTTACGATATAATTCATAGATAACGTAAGGCAGTATGAATATTTCATAAAATCACATAGGATACAACTAGTAAAACTCGTATAGAGGTGGCAAGGCAGTTGTTTGGATGCATTTCTTCAGTTACAAAAAGAAATTAGCTTTTGAGAGAATTATCAGTGGTATATTTTATTTTTTTTTTAAATCCTTGACTCTTACATTACAATATTCAGTTAGTTTTCTTCTTTTATTTTATTTATATTTCTGAAAGTTTCTCCTCCCCCGTTTCCCATTTTCTGTAAAAGGCAGCTTACACACATTACTAGTCAATTTAAAATTAGTGTTTAAAAAAAATGTACTTGTACAATTATTAATGAAAATTAATTGTATGTAATGTATCATTGTTGTAAATTAGGAGTAGGGAGTGAGTCTTTCTACACCCAATAATCAGTTTTCTATTTATAAATAATTTTAGCAGTGATCTATCTTTATAAGCTATGTATGTATGTGTATATCTTAATTTTAACATTAGATAAATAAGCTTTCTGTAAGTGTTATTATTTGTTGGAGAGACTAAAGTATTTGTTAATTATTTGGTCATGTAAAAACTGTTTTCAATAGAACCATATTATTCTCATGAAGGTATTTATTTATAAACCTTTGAGACTTGAATACAGCATTTTAATTTCATTAATGCTCTAATTGTAAGCACATAAGCACAGTAGTCTCTAGTTTTAACACACTTGATGTTTTAAGGCCTCCGATAAAGTTCCTAGTTATAACACACTTGATGTTTTAAGGCCTCCGATAAAGTCCCTAGTTATAACTCACTTGATGTTTTAAGGCCTCCGATAAAGTTCCTAGTTATAACACACTTGATGTTTTAAGGCCTCCGATAAAGTTCCCAGTTATAACACACTTGATGTTTTAAGGCCTCCGATAAAGTTCCTAGTTATAACACACTTGATGTTTTAAGGCCTCCGATAAAGTTCCTAGTTATAACACACTTGATGTTTTAAGGCCTCCGATAAAGTTCCCAGTTATAACACACTTGATGTTTTAAGGCCTCCGATAAAGTCCCTAGTTATCACACACTTGATGTTTTAAGGCCTACGATAAAGTTCCCAGTTATAACACACTTGATGTTTTAAGGCCTCCGATAAAGTCCCTAGTTATAACACACTTGATGTTTTAAGGCCTCCGATAAAGTTCCCAGTTATAACACACTTGATGTTTTAAGGCCTCCGATAAAGTTCCCAGTTATAACACACTTGATGTTTTAAGGCCTCCGATAAAGTTCCTAGTTATAAGACACTTGATGTTTTAAGGCCTCCGATAAAGTTCCTAGTTATAACACACTTGATGTTTTAAGGCCTCCGATAAAGTTCCTAGTTATAAGACACTTGATGTTTTAAGGCCTCCGATAAAGTTCCTAGTTATAACACACTTGATGTTTTAAGGCCTCCGATAAAGTCCCTAGTTATAACACACTTGATGTTTTAAGGCCTCCGATAAAGTTCCCAGTTATAACACACTTGATGTTTTATGGCCTCCGATAAAGTTCCCAGTTATAACACACTTGATGTTTTTAAGGCCTCCGATAAAGTTCCCAGTTATAACACACTTGATGTTTTAAGGCCTCCGATAAAGTTCCCAGTTATAACACACTTGATGTTTTAAGGCCTCCGATAAAGTTCCCAGTTATAACACACTTGATGTTTTAAGGCCTCCGATAAAGTTCCCAGTTATAACACACTTGATGTTTTAAGACCTCCGATAAAGTTCCCAGTTATAATACACTTGATGTTTTAAGGCCTCCGATAAAGTTCCCAGTTTTAACACACTTGATGTTTTAAGGCCTCCGATAAAGTTCCCAGTTATAATACATTTGGATGTCTTAAGGTCTTGGATACAGTCCCTAGTTATAATACACTTGGATGTTTAAGGTCTTGGATAAAGTCCCTAGTTATAATATACTTGGAAGTTTTAAGGTATTGGATAAAGTCCCTAGTTATAATACAGTAGGATGTTTTATGGTCTTGGATAAAGTGCATAGTTTTAACAAACTTGGATGTTTTGAGGCCATGAATAAAGTCCCCAGTTATAACACACTTGGATGTGTTAGTCTCCAATGAAGTCCCTAGTTATAACACACTTTGATGTTTTAAAGCCTTGGATAAAGTCACTAGTTATAACACACTTTGATGTTTCAAGGGCGCAGGAAAGTCTCCAGTTATAACCATGGTTTAATTTAAATTGATGGAATGTTGAAGGATTTTTATGAACAAATTTTAAAATCTCTATAATGTATAAGGTTGGCAGTGTTAAAAGTTTTAATTTCCTAAATAAGGGTTGACAGCTTGCTCTAAACCAGCTTTGGATATTATTCTTATCAGAGTCTTTTGGTATTTAACCTGTTGAGTGCCAGGAGTTTTGCCTAGTGTGCGTGTGACAAAGTCCAAGCCGATAATAACAGTTTTGTGGTTGTTTGGAAAAACCTATATAACTTCGTTATTTCTTGGTAGAAATTAATATTTTTTTATTTATGAAACTATGTTCTAACTAAAAATAATACTTATAGTATCATGTTGATAAAAAATCGTATTTTTTAATTAAGAAAATTTGTATTACAAACTAGGTATATAATTTTTCTATTTCAATTAACATTTAGTGCAGTAAAAAATTACTTTCACTATTAGCCGATTTGTTTTTCAAAACAGGACATATTTATGTACATAGACACAAAAATAACAACTTTTATCTTTAAAAATTAAAATGTTTCTTTCACTTTTTTCTAATTATTGCAATTTTCCATTTTTATTTGCTGTATAATAACTTAGTCAAAAGTAAAATACTCTTTATAATTAATCTTTCTAGAAATATTTTAAATAACGCTGTTCTTATTTTCACAAAAATAAAACAATACTTATAGATAGCTATCGACTATTTTATATATTTAGGTAACAAAATTAAGAAACCACTTATGAAATGGTAGCCAGTAAGGGTGAAGCCCCTTTTTTATTTTTTTGCAAATAAATCGGTCTTTTTCATTTTCTTCTTACCTGAGTCACAAACGTAAAGGTAAAAACACTAAAACGCCAAAACAAACTAGGCCAAAGCGTGTAAAACTTTCTTCACCGAGTAAAACTTTTACTACCTCCAAAACTCAAAGTGTTTAATAAGTGTTAAATCACAAATGATCATTCTACAAGTTATGAGAAATAATTTAACCTTAATGACTCGCTTAGCTAGTGCAGGAAACCAGGACCTGGAATAACTATTGACACTGGTGAAATTACAACACAAATTTATTTTCACAGTATATCATCTTGACAATCCCTTCCAAAATATTACAATTATCTTATCCTATTTTATTTATACTATACACCTCCTATGATATACCCTTCTCGTCCAATAATAGACAAGACAAATTATTCGTTTTATAAATCTTCAATCAATTTACCTCTAACATTTTCCTTCAATATACAGTCCGGTAAATCAATAATTTCAAGAAATATTATTTACAACAAGCGTCAACAAACTCCTATACTATTAAATCACAATCCTCCAATTAATGATACAAACATCACATTAAGAATCAAACTAAACAAGTATTATATATGCAACACGTCTATAATACTTGTTTGTCTATAATACAAGTGAAAATTATATATTCGATAACAAGTTATACTCAAGAAATAATCAATCTATTATTTCCAATCAAAATTAACAATCAAGCAATATTATACCGACCTTACTAACTATGACGACCTAATAAATTTACTGTACGATTTAAGTTTCATTATTTCACAAATATCTTCCAAGAGATAAGTTAAATATTCAAATGGCCCTAGTTGCTATACTTTATTCTTCCCAAGAATTATCCACTATTTATGGTTTATATATTCAACGCAATATTTATTTATTTACTATATATCTATATCAACTCAAAACAACCACTTATACGAACTATGATCAATTACATGGATTTATGTATTTCTATATTTACAATTTAAATTAACAATCTCAACACATGAACTTACACCAGACTTAATTCCCTCAATCAGTGAATTATTAAATTACGATTATTACTAGCTTCTTATATGAGTAATGTACAGCCTGTCGGCTTACACTTTGGTGTAGGTAAAACGTAATTGAACGCCCCTACAAAATTTCTTTTCATCTATAAATTTTATATTTTCATTTCCCTTAAACCCTGGAGGTGTTAAACAAATTTTAACATACCCCTGGACTCTATGTCTCCTGCAGGTATGGGGTGTCCACGGGCCGTAGTGGATTCGACATCTGCTTGTCCCTCAGGGTTAGGTGGGCTGGTTGGGTCTGGAGTCGCTTGCAGTCCCTTGAGGTGGCTTCTCTGGCCCTCAGGATAGGCTGCAAGTCCAGTCGTCTTTCAGGTTCAAGTTAGCCTCTCGTGAAGTCCTCCAGGGGTTGATATCGCAGGGGGTTGCACCGTGGCTCCAAGTCCTCCTCCTACTCGTCCCGTGTTTGCTCTGCAGGGCGGGTTGACGAAGTCTAGGCAGTTGGACCTCCAGGTGCTGGTCCTCCCAATTGGTCTGTTTTCCGAAGTCCTATCACTTTCAGATCTCTCCTCAGACTCCCCTTTCTTTTCCCAACTCTTTCCCTAGTATCTCATTCTCCCTGCCACTCACTGGACACGCTTACGATTTCGGAAATACCAATTATTATCGGTGGTCCTATTACGGATCACCCTATAGGCCCGTTTTCATGATGGGCAGGACCTCCTCCTCTCCGGAGCTTCTGCTGATTCTCCGCCACATCAGCATTCATCGGCCTAATTTTTGGTGAGTCTAAAATTTTATTATTCTTATTATCATGTGTACAGTGCTGACCCTGCTTCCTTGACATCCGATCCCTTGCTTTCTGAGTTAACACTCAGGATGTCCTACTCAAATTTTACCTACTCTACTTCCTGTACTGTATTTCCTGTTGTAATAAAACCTCTTTCTCATTCTACTGTTAATCTTTATTATAATTTTATTATTATTATTATTATTAAAATCTTATTATAAATATTTGTAATTTTGAGGGAATCTTGTGCAGACGTGTTGCAGTTAAGTAAACTTCAAAGGTTTACAAGTGTAAAAGTAACAAATAAACAAGATGACAAGTAATGCAACAGTTTATTGACAAAAGCTCATGACGTCATGACCATATGAACTACGAATTATTTATTGTAAGTACTATATATTATGACTATGCACCATAACAATTTATTTATAAAAATATTGATCTTTCGTGTTTACATTTACAAATAGTTTAACAAAGAATAGCCTCATAATTAATAATATATTACATTTTATTTTCGCGTCCTCCTAGTCAGACATTGGCACTCAAAGGCTTAAATACATTATTAAAATCTGTACATGAGCCCATACAGCAATGCCATAAATATGAATGAAATCAATATTGACTACATATCCACAATGAACAATATTACAAGTTGAAACTGAGGATGAATCTACTAATATTTTAAAGACAAATCGGTTAATGCTCGGTTTACTTAAAAGATAGTAAGTATGAACTTTCCAGTTGAGGTTTTTATCAATGTGAATGCTCAATAATTTGTGCGATTCTACAAAACTTAAACAGGATTGATTTATTAGTTCATTTTAATTTCTATTTCTAGTTTTCAAATCTATGGTATTTGTTTTTTCTTGATTAAGCAAAAGACTATTTTTATAGAACCAGTTATCTAATTCTTCCATTGTATCCTTTGTAGAAATATTTAAGTTTATAAATGACTTTTCAGTCAACAAAACGTTTGTGTCATCAGCAAATAGTGTAACATTTCCTATGAAATCTGGTTTTATAGGAACCAGATTTGTCTGGCAGATTATTGGATGCAGATTTGTCTGGCTTCTCTGGTCAAAAAAGTTGATTGTTGATTGGTAAAATAATTGTCATTTAAAAGAATTTAGCAATTGTATAAGTTGTTAGCCAAACCCACCCGCTTCGCCGGTCATAATATTGGGTTTGAAGACTTGCAATCAAAATATAAGTAAAAATTCCAACAATTCTAGAACATTAAAAAATTAATTAAAGTAAATCAAACTAAATACTTTGTTTTTGAAAATCCAATTTAGAACAGCTGATGTTATGAATAATTTACTGCTTTACTCAATTATTTTGAATTTTAAAAGATTATCTTACCATAATTTTATTCAATTTGTTTTTAATAACAACTTTTAATGAAATGAATGAATCAATTAATATACCTCCATAAGAATACCATGGACATTTTGGAGGCCAGTTGGACGGAGTCCTGAGGTCGGAGAAGAAAATCCTTTCTTAGTGAGCCGCAAGAGGCCAAGATTAACCTATGTAAACATTTTCAAGTCAATTGGACGTATAGTTTTGGAGAAATAGTGATAAGTGGCAAAAGGCTTATATATATATTACTGTAGTTAACTCTGAATCAGTGAATTATCGGGTTTCTCGCCATATTTAGCTTTGCACTGTGAACTGGCTATGCATTTGGTCAAATTAAATTGTAAATTTTCCGATTAAAATCAGTTTGTTCTCTTAGATAAAAAAGTTTCAAAGTCTGTAGAAATCTGTAAGTCTACTTTTAGAGGGAACAAAATACTATATTTGAAATAATTTTATAACCTTATTTCATTCTGTACAACTGAAGATGGTCTTTTGAGACAGAAATTGATTTTGAATATTAAAAACACCATAAATGATTGCTAAGTTTTGTTCTTTATATATATATATATATATATACTATATTTAACTCTAAATCAATAAAATATAGTGTTTCTCGCCATGTCCTATGATCTGGCTAAGCATGCTTTAAAACTAAATTTTCCGATTTAAAACAGTTTGTTCTCCTAGATAACAAAGTTTCATAGTCTAGATAAATCTGTAAGTCTACTTTTAGAGGGCACAAGTACGGTAATTGACTCTGAATCGGTTAAATATTGTGTTTCAAGCATGTTTAGCCATGTCCTGTGACCTGGCTATGCATGTGTTCAGATTAAATTGTATATTTTCCCATTGAATACAGTATGTTCTCCTAGATAACAAAGTTTCACAGTCTAGAAAAAAACAAGTCTACTCTTTGAGGCCGTAAATTAATCAATTTGATTTACACGCACACATTGAAAATCTAGCTCTGCCTAAGGATGAAGGAGGTGAGATAGAGTTTTTAGATAGATAGGTTTTAGAGATAGGTAGATAGAGTCATAGAACCAAAGTTGTATATCGTCTCAAATCAGGCACAAAAAATGGAGTTAGTGTTGCTGTAGAACCTTTCATTTAGCCGCTACAGTCCAATTAGAGAAACGCTGTTTTTGGCATTCAAAATGTTTGTCACTTAAAAGGCTGCCATCTTCAATTTACTAAGAATTGTTCAAAATCCCTTCTTATTGCACATCTACAACATAAGACCTTTGACTCTACAAAATTTCAGCCTCGTAGGAGTAGTATTTTCTTAGTTACAGCAATAAGTGAATGAGTCAGTGGTATTTGCCTTTTATAGGTATAGATTAAAGATCTTATTTAACTGTGTCAAGAATAAAGTTTAGAATTAGTTCCTTCAAATTGTAACGAAGCATATGTCACAGCACAACCAGGTCTCTGTGCTGAAACCGGATTATCTGGGTCAGTGGTCTGGCACACTTATGGCCAGACAGCTGCACTCAGTTGTTTGATACTTCTATATACATAGTGATAATGATGTCATAATTGTGACGTCAGTGCATAGTGACGTTGACTACTTAGCTAGATTAGAATTTTTGTAATAGTTGTTTTTTAACATTAATTGTTTCATGGAAAGCTTATTAAAGTTGTTATTTTCTTGAAATGTAATAGTATATATTGTATCTAAAATGTCAAAATAGCAATAAATTCTGAGATTGATAGAGTGTTGTCCAATGATAGATTGTAGTGGGCCAGCTTGGCAGTTTTTTTATAATAAGAATCTTGTTCTGAGGTTGAAATTCCACATGTGTTCTTTAAAATTTGTGGACTTACAGTTTGGTCTCTTCCTGGTGAGTACTTTAATAGAGTATCGTTGGTTTATCTACTAAAATACATCGCTTTACATTATGTGTTGAGTGTACGTCATCTTGATTCCACATTCTTTCTTGATGTTTAGGCACCTTACCATGAGATGTCCAATATGTAACTAAATATCATCAGATTGTTAGAAATTTAGGCTCGGAAAGAGTGAATGGTTTCTGGCTTTCTCCAAATTAGTATTTGAAAATCCTGACAGAAGGTTCTTTTACCTCAAAGTAATCAGCTGTAAACTTATAGATGGTGGAAAAAAATGAAAACGCTTTTACAACATTATTTTTTTCAAAAATAATTTATAATTCTTTTTTTTAGAATTGTGTCCCATAAAATATAATTTTTATCAGAATAATTTACTTAAAACCGTTTAATAGCGGAGAAATAACATTGTTCAAACTGGACTCTGGAAAGAATACACCTTTCGAAGTCCAGTTTGCAACAATTAATTAATTAATCTTGAATAGACCTTTCATTTGTTACTAAACTTGACCTCGGCTTACATTGAAGATTTTTGTTAAACTCCTCGTGGGCCGCCCCCCGAAAAGATGAAATCATTAAGGTGTCAAAAATTTTAAAAATTTTCCCTTGTAACCATGATCATGTACAAGATTTCAAATTTTACAAGTTAAGTCAAATAAAATTTGTGAAAGCGTTTCCCCTATTTTTTTTTCTACCCTTTAGAATAGTAGTGGAATTTTAAATTTTGTCCCCACTAAACTAAAGCAACTGTAGATTATCCCATTATTTAAAGCAAATGCTATTTTTTGACAAAACATCAAGTACCTTAAAAAATTTGAAGGAAAAAAAAATCTACATTTTTAATAAATAGAAAGAAATAATTATCAAATTTTTTAATTTCCTTTAACTCCCCGGAATTTTAGCCATATTTAAATTTTTCCCTTAAAACCCATTGGTTTTTTCCCAAATCTACCTCTCCTACAACAAACCAAAGTCACTCCAGATGTAAAGGCAATCACCCGTACAAGGGTTGTAATCAATAGTAGAAAGTGGATACCTGATATTAACTTTCAAATGGTTACCCGTCGGTTTTCCTACGTTGATGGCAAGTTAATGCGTTGGGTTTCCGACAAGACATCGTTTTTAATAAACAGCAGCAGCTGGCTTATTTGTAGCATAAACATAATATATTGTTCCACTCTACTGTTCCTAAGCTTAGACGATTTATTTTGTTCTCTTTGTATACTTCTATAAATATTTTTACAAAATGTAGTTGCTCATACTACATTGCAAAGGCATTTTTTACCAGTGCAATTATTAGGTTTAATATAATATTTATATATATGTATATAATATATATATATATATATATATATATAAATTGTGTGTGTGTGTGCACTGTGCGCGTGCGTGCGTGGGTGTGTGTGTGTAATATATATAAATGTAAATTATTTATACAGTATATTCTAAAAGAATAGGAAAATCTCTATAATTTGGATATTTTTGGAACTTTAGATAAAGTATTTATGTAATTTGTAGACGGGTGAAAAAATTTTAACATTTTTTATTATTATTATTATTTTTTTTTGTCTATGAACTTTATTTACAAATTTCTGAGTTAAGAAGTTGCAATATTTTATTCCTAATTCCTCTAGTTCATACTGAACATGAAAATATGCTACTTGATTATTCTTTTTACTGTAAATCATAGTTTTATGATTTTTAAATGAATCACTGCATCACTACAACAGGCGTAACCGCAAACGAGTGTTATAAGTGAACCATTAGAGGGTTAATTTTAACAATAAAATTCAATAAAGATATAGAACACCTGTTACCTAGCATAAGAAAAAAGCTGTAACACTGATGTAATGAAGGCACAAGCAAGATAAAACATCTGCTGTGTGCGATTACTTATATACGCATACACACGTCTCAAGTTGTAAAAAGAAACAGACGATATTGTACAAAGCATATATAAAATTGCTCATTTATAATATTCCAATTCACTACTTTTCGCCATATTATTACTGTCATTGAGGAATTGCTCTGATTCTACAGGAAAAAGTTCAAGACACAAAATAAAAAGTATTATAAAGTGTGTAATAGTTTGCAGTAAGTACATTGTGAGAATAATTTTGAAGAGTGCAGGGTCCTGGTGGAATACACAGAACAATTTAGGGAATGAGTATTTATATAAAATACTGACACACACAAAAATAATAAATTAATGATTCCTTACTTATATCCAGGGCAATACAAAATACAGTGAAACTCCAACAATCGAATTGCCGACCATCTATATTACTTTCAGAATGTCATTAAAGAAATGTTGGACCTTTTCCATTAATTCACTACTGCTGCTTTTTTCCGTTACTTTGCTACCACTAATTTTTCTTATCTCAAGTACGGTTTAGGTTAGGTGCTTCTAAAGTTGACCACAACTAGTAAATTCCAATGATTGACTTACCACCGAAGGCGCGCTCCTGTGTAAGGGTCTTGGAAAGTGATAGGATAAGGCCGAGTGATATCGGATTCCTAGCGATAAGGAATACCACAGTGGGACGTAAAAATGATTGAGGAATAGTTTTTTCGAGCAATAGAATATATTATCAAGCGGTAGTTGAATAAACGTAAATAAAGATAAAGTAGTGGTCAACAGAAAAGATCCAATATTTTTAGTGTATTCAGTTTTTTTTTTTAATTTTGTTTCTGAAAAATATCCTGAAGCAAACAGCAATGCACTGTATAGTATTTTTAATTTTTAAAATCATAAGTCCTCCATGCTTTTATCACAATAAATAATACATAATATTCTTCAATAAATACAGTTACACTGTACACCGTCTTAAAGAGCAAATACAATTCCACCATGAAATTAATGCAATAAAGGACACTGTCTAAGAAAGTTATTTATTGTTTACACACTCTATTGTCCTTCCCTCCGTCAAGCGGATGTGTGACCTGACTGCCAAAAAATGGACGAAAGACAGGTCAAACAGCTTACTTTGACTGAATTGTTTAGCAAGCAATAACCTTTGTTTACAGAATGGTATGTAAAAACATACTACAGTATACTGTTGTATTATAGTTATCGAATTAAATTATGTAATAAATGCTCTTTTCTTGTTTAAAATATTGTTTTTTCGTCAATTTCAACATACAACTGTTATTAAATAAAGTACTGTCCTGCGCATAAATTATGTGCAGCTGAGTTTTGAAGTTTGTTTTCTAAGAAACCTAAGAGACCAATAAAAGCTCGAATCATACTATTATTTTTCTTGTTTAATTGTGCATTATAATGTATAAATTGAAAATTGCGTTATAATTTCTAATAATTTAAATTTTAGTTGGGAACAAAAAAGTACTAGAATTTTAACTAGTTTTCACCGAACACCAAATTTACATCGTTATTACTCGAAAAATTCATACATGTAGCGCATTTATATTTTTAATACCTGGTTGAGTATGAATGTTTTCCTGTCATTTTTATAAATATTAAAATTGTATGTTTCCAAGAGAAAAAGTTTCTTATCAATTACTGAAACATTGTTTTTCTTGGCTTCTAGAGTTCGTAAAATTAAGTAATTTATATTTGTTGTAATCCTCATTACATATATAGTTACGATACATCATTTTCATATGTATTAAGTAAATGCAGTGAAATTTATATTGACATAAATCAATTTAAATCGATTTAAAATCACCTGCATTTATTTACACATATGAAAATAATGTATCGTAACTATAGCATGTATAAAGGATTTTAAAACAAGACCAAATAATTCATTTTAAGACCTATAGAAGCCAAGAAAACATCGTTTCAGGTAATTTATAAGAACTTTATTTCTTGAAAATAAAAAATTCCAAAATGTATAAAAATTATAGTAAACAATCCTATCAACCACACATTAAAATATAAATGCACTACATGAACGGGTTTTCGAGTGCTAACAGTGTTGAAATTGATAAAAATTGATTTAAAGTGAAAACTAATTGAAATTTTTGGTACTTATTTTATTACAACTAAGATAGAAAATTATTAGAACTCTAAAATGATGGAAATTTATAACGTTTAACGCACGTTTAAACAAGGAAAACTATGGTATGGTTGAGTTTTCATAGGTATCTTAGTTTCTTAGAAAACAACCTTCAAACTCAGATCAACATAATTTATGCGCTGACAGTAGACTGTTTTTTATGAAAAAAATTCCAATCATCCTGGTTTCCCTGATTATCCAATTGATTCGGATAGTTGGAGTTTACTGAATTTATTTTGTGGTTCATTATAAAATCTAAGGCAAATAATTTCAAAAAGAAAAAAAAATATTTTTATTGACTACGTTATCATTTTTTATTGGATTGAGTGGAGGAAAGTGTAACATCGTTAGTCCTCTGGTTTATGATTTACAATATTCTCTAAGGAAGCTCATATATTTAGTCATGATATTTTTTGTAAGCTTTGTCAGCTATGTAGGATAGGAATCCATCCGTTGAGCTTGTGTTGAGTAGCCATCGGAACCTCCGTCTTGCTTTGGTCACACTGTTAAAGGGCGAAACTCCATGCAGCCTGGCCCATTCTGACCTTCTGAAAGTACAACATAGATTATACTTAATGTTAGAATTAATGATTCCTACTTCTGGATATTAATTGCAACTATACAATATACTGATAATAGTTTTATCTTTTTAATATCCTCTGTTGGTTGTTGACGTAAATAGTATAGTCGACGTAGATAGTATAGTATAGTCGGTAGCATAGTTGCTCCACGACCGAAAGAATATTGTGTTTGTGTAATAATCAGTGTTTTAATCATTTGAGTTAATGTGTGTCTCAATTTTAATTCTACGACGAATCCCAACAAAGGATGTACATGATAATGTGGTAAGTTGCACACGAAACTAGTATTACCTACGTCGACAACCAACAGAGGATATTAAAAAGGTAAAACTATTATCAGTATATTGTATACATGTAATGGGCCATTCTGACTTGCAACTGGAGCACATCATTATATAAAATCTGTGTGGAATTATATGCTAGTGATTTGAGGGATAAATATCCCCTTAGTAAACTCTCTTATGTGAAGTTTTAATATTACTCCCATTTTAACCCACTGGCCATGACACCAACCAGTTGAACTCTCAATTGTCCAAAACAATTTAGAGTCCGAACACGCAACACTTGAGAAATTTTGCTTAACTGGCTGAGTGTGAGTTTTGTCACATAGTCATATGCTAGGGTGAGTGCACCAGTGAATGACCTTTTTGTACAAATAACGTCATATTAAGTTTTTTTTGTTGTCTAGTCTATCATCATTAAACCATCTTAAAAGTAACTTTGCGGTAACCTGGATTGAGATCCGCCTAATCATTGCTTCAAAATGAGAAAGTGTCAAAAACGTCTGTTTGTAACACAAACATAAATTAAGTGTTCACCCAGGTTCATCTTCAGCATTCCGCCACTGTAGCGTATCGTACAAACAAGGTCAGCCTTTTTTTCAAAACGTGTGTCTCTTATTTCATGGATTTTGTCCATGTGTATCGCAACACTTAAGTCTAATTTCATAGATGAAGCACTGTTCTAGTGAGCCATAAGAATATTTCTGTAAAAACTTGACAATTTTAGTAATTTTGACACTAAATATGCAACACTTAAAATGTTATACTTGTCGGTTTTTAAATATAAAACTCAGATACCAACTTATAATTTCACTAGATTGGACCCTTTAATAATAGTTAAGATTTTTCCCTCATAATATTAAAATCAAAGTGTGCATGAAATAGAAAAGCATGTTTTAGTCCGCTTTAGATAAGACTACATATCAATTAGCAAGTGACTCTGGCTGTGGCTTGGCAGATTCAGGAAACAGCCATTTTAAATCTGTTCTAATATGTGTATGATTAAAGCCATTGAAATAGTTGCTTTTTTCAAAGATTGGATGTGTGCTGCAGGAGTTAGCAAAATTGTGGTAGAATTTCAGCTGATGCAAGGAAAAGAGGAATAATATGTATGGATTCTTTAACTTAAGTTTCTTTTTTTTGAGTCGTCTGTTTACCTGATATAATCAGGGTTTTGAGGGGTCCCCCCGGAAAGTTGATGGACATACTTGCTGCAACATAAGTGTTTGTGTTTCACTTCCAATGTCGGAGGCTAACAAAGTCCCTGCTGGCCACATAGCCTCGAGCGCCTGGAGCTGATACTGTGTAGGAAATGTCTGTTTGATCATTTATTTCTGGAAATGAATTAAATAAGAAAGCTTAACTAATATATAAGGTTATATAAAACTAGCCATAAATTATTGTAATAAGAGAGATAGGGTATTCAACCTGGGGCAGTATTCTCAACATATTCAATGGACTAGCTCTTAATTAAAAACCCTTTTTATAAAACTCTTGTTTCTAAATAAACACTGACTACCATTTGTTTTGAAAACAATAACATAACCTCAACTTTGAGTTGACAGCCTTTGAAGGCAGTGATATTTGTGCTCACCAAGTCATTTTACTTCACTAACATTCTAAGCTTGCTCTTTAGCCAGCGAAGCCAAGCGGCATCTCCATCTCTATTGGACCCTTCCTTCCTCTGCCCACAGCTAATATCAACAGCTTGTTATAATTTGATGGCTTCACAACTGGCGATTGGAGCCCTGCTGCATCCAACAATGCAACTGATTGAGGCAGTGGCTAGTATGTTATGATTTATTCAAGGTTAAAGACTTATAACATTGAAACCTTGGCGAGAAATAAAAGGTTTACTTGGTAGTAACGCCAAAGTTTTACATGATGGAGGTGTGAGTTTTACACAGTGGAGGTGTAGAGTTTTACAGCATTCAACTCAAATATATCTATAATTTGTGTGTACTTAGAAGCAATGAAATTCAGCAATTTACCTTCATTTCACTACTAACCAATATATATGAAATAAAAAGACTGAACAGGCTTTTTTAGGTTAGTATACAACAAATGATAATAATGATAAATAAATAACATTAAAAAATAACTGTAGTGGCCACTATTAATGCCATTAAATCAAGAGTAACAACTACACTGAGCGTTAATTAGATCAAACTAATTCTGTAGGTCTTAGTAGTGTAAGGAGCAATACCTCAAGAACTCTACAATCAAGCAATGAAGGATTCCACTTGGGGTAGTCTGCTTGGCCATCGTAGATGATGATCAGCAAGTCTTGTGCTGGCATGTCCACAATTCCCTTGAACAAAACTGCACCATAAAGTCACATATGTATAACTGGATTCAAAATATAAGATTTAAGCTGGTTATGTTACTGGCTGTACAATCTTCAAAATTAGTAGTAGCTAAGGCTTTGGACTGCGGAGTGCAAGGTCCAGGTTCACACCACAGGTCTGCAGGTTCATTTGAACTGGGGAATGAAGTTTGAAAAAAATTTCACCAATACTGTAGTTTTAACATCCATCTTCTAATAAAAAACTTCAAATTATCAAAGGAACACACACAAGTAAAAGGGAAAGGCCGTGTCACCAACCTCTGGGATATCAAATATCCCACTTCAGATTAGAACAAACAATCAGTTTGGGCATCTCACTTCAGATTAGAACAAACATTATCAGTGTGGGTATCCCACTTTAGATTACAATGAATGTTGACATTTTACATCTGGTAGATGAGATGTTCTATAATCAATAATTGACATTTTCATATTCTGAAAATCAGTTGTGATTAAAAAAAGGTGTTTTACAATTTATTGTTAACTTGTTCAGTAAGTAGTCAACTGGTTATTTTTCAATAATCTCTTTTAGTTCTGCTTTTTTTATTGCTCATGATATGGTAAAAATACCATAAACAGGGAAAAAATGTGTTTGTTTAGAAGTTTCAGAGATTTTGTATTGATTAAACCATAGAAATTGTTGCCAATTAGACAGCAACTTTTTATGTTCGGAAACATTATTTTGAACGCCCTTCTACAAATAATAAATTGAATAGCTCATATCTTAAAATAATACTGTTCTATTCACTATGGTAATTAAATTTAGTTTTTTTGGTGTAGTCATGATTTTTATTTCTCATAATTGAGAATACACATTTGGTTTTAGATGTAAAATAATACTCTATCCTAGAGACTATTCAGTGTTACTTACTGTCAGTCTGTACACCATGTTCCCATTACTCAGTTGCCTGCTGAAAATTGCATCTCCTTCGTCAGTTCTTTTTTCAAAGTCCCAAATTCCTTCGTCAAGTATTGTTGTTGCTTCTGTTAACATTTCTTGACCCATTTTCACATAGTCAACATCCTGAAATATTTAGTTAAAAGTTACCAAAAAAATTTCATACAATTACAAATACTTCTTACTTAGCAAATTTTCTTCCAAATCCCAGAAATTATCTCTACGGAAATGTTAAAACAATATAATCTATAGAGTATAGATTTGATGATTAGCGCGAAATATCATTTACTGACAGTTTCTGAAAAACTATAAGGCTTTGTATCATGAAACTTGGCACAAATATTCTTTATAGGCTTTAGATACATACCAAGAAAGGATTTCAAAAATATTTTGTATCAAAGAGCTATAATAAAATATATAATAAATAATCTTATATTGGCCAATCATTCACCACATGAATGAGAGAATCTAGGACGGTGCAAGTTGATGTAGGAGGTTATTTTTGTTCAATGTAAGCATGGAGAAGAAAAATAACATAACTACATGGGCGAGGACACAAGTGTAGTGAGTGACGGGGTTGGTATGAGAAGTGAGCAGGAGTGTCCCCTAGTAATACAAAATGCACATAACAGATTAATAAAAGCACAATAACTAGTGTTACCATACTTTCTTATTTTGAGGTCGATGTCGGTGTTCTAACTTTTTTTTAAAGAATATCAGTGAAAATACATTCAGGAATCGCTACCTGACTGTAGTGTACATTATGATAATAAATATCTGAATACCTGCCAATCTGGGGTGTAATGTTGTTGTGCATCCACAGTAAATCTTTAAAGCTGTAAGTACCTACTGGATAGTTGTAAATCAGCAACAAGTCTGGTAGCTGGACAGTCACAAATTTGTGATCTTCCAGCTATGGCAGCAACCAGACAAAATAAAAAAGGCCCTTTTGAGGTCCAAGCTAATTTTAAATTAATAGGTTTTGCTTATAAGTAGTTTTAACACTGAGGGCTTGAACAAGGCGAAGAGTGAGTTCATCAGTAGAGTCCTTTCATGAAAACAATGTTGATATTCTTGCACTCCAAGAGACCCATATCGAAGGTAATAATAGTTCAAAAGGCAATTTGCTGGATACGGGCCTGTTGATTCTATAGCCCATAGGGTGTACACCCCGCCCCGCCCATACATGTACAGTGGCATTGACCCACCTATCCGCCCATACACGTAAAATGCTATTAACCCACCTGCCCGCCCATACACGCTACAGTGGTATTGAAATACACGTACAGTGGCATTGACCCACCCACATGAAGATTGTATACCAAGAGGATACAGAAAGGAGTATATACCAGTATGGAGTAAGAAATTAGATGACTTTTTACAAAGAGTTGAATGATACCGAAAACTCCAACTCTCTAGACAGTACCAGAAGAGAAAAACTGTTGAAGATATAAAGTTTACCCACAGCAGTAGAAAAGTGGCTCACTATTAAGGAAACTCTCTACCAGTAAATATGCAAATCAAAGAGAAGTGATACACTCTAAGGCCTCTAATATAGCTAAACTGATAGTTAGCTTATCAAGTCAACCCGCCATACTTATGACAAACATGTGCTTTACAAGTTGAATGAAATGAAAAAGAGTAGAAATGAGATATTGCACCGTTTGGAGGTCTTCAGAAATTTCACGGAGGAGAGATAGGCAGGACGATTTCTGCTATAAGCAGCTGGTCTTGATGGTATATTTCAGGAACTTCTGCTGCATGCTAGTAGCAAAGTGAAACAATGGCTTCAAACAGTCTACAATAAGATATTAGCTACAACCAATTTTCCAAAAACATTCCAGCGATCAAAAGTAGTAGCTATTCTGAAGAATAGAGAGATTGTTCAAGTGCAGTATCATGAATCAGCACAGGTAGACACTGTCAATAGTTAGGATCATCTTATCAGTTGAGTTGATGACAACCTGATGTACTGCTTATTGTGCACTGCAAAACAGTAAAAATCTACGAGAAAAATCTGCTTTGATTCTACAGCTTCAACAGGACTTTTATAGTATGCAGGGAAGCACGGGTTGTTCCAGCTAGAATTATGTAAATGAGCGAAATTTCAGATAATATCATTACAATCGAGAAGTAAGTTACTTTTTGTAGAGTAATCAACATCTGCTGGTGTTGAATCAGGAGGTACTGGACTAGTTTTTTCAACAAGAGTCACAGGAAACAATCAGCAATGGCAAGGAAGACTAATCCATTGAATAAAAAACAAGTGATAGCATATCTAACCTCACCTAGGAAGGATTTATTTTGAGATTTGAACAGGAGTTTTTTTTTGCAGAATTAACACTATAGAAGGAGATGATTTGAATTTTTACAAATTTTAATATTAATGCTACATGTTGACAAATTTTTGATGTATTGTTAGTCTTGTTTTAGCTATCCGATATTTAACTTTAGCTATTGAATATATCAAAACAGAAAGAAGATCACTTTTTCAATTGAGAAGAGAACTGCTTTACACTGTGCTCTTTTAAGAGTTTGCACCTCTTCACACACAAATTCCACTAAACATTGAAAAACCTTTACTTAATCTTTAAAATAGTAAAAAAGCCAACCGCTTTTTATCCATGGTATTTCCAAAAAGAATATAAAAATATTTTTACTTAAGATATCATTTTCAAGGCAGACATTGAATTTGCACATTTGAATGTAACTTTGCAAAAAAAAAAAAAAAAAAAAAAATATTAGTATATATTTTATTTGTATAAAATTGGTGTTTAAATGTGTAAATGAGATATCTAAATTAAAACGAATAGATGTACGGTTAATTACAAACTGAAGAGTTGCAAATTTTGAACATACAATACCACATGACTTACTGAACAGTGATTACTTGTTAATAACGATGATTATTGTGTGTGATGCAGAAGAGAATAAAACACTATGCGGATAACATTAATACATATTTCCCTAAATATTGTGCCTTAAAGAAGAAGAACCTCAAAAAGTGTGACAGCTCTTAAAACTAGATTAGACTTTAGTATATAAATGG
This sequence comes from Stictocephala bisonia, assembly GCA_035578905.1. Taxonomy (NCBI): domain Eukaryota; kingdom Metazoa; phylum Arthropoda; class Insecta; order Hemiptera; family Membracidae; genus Stictocephala; species Stictocephala bisonia. The sequence goes on from JAQJVL010002548.1 coordinate 65,077, forward strand.
ACTCAACTCCTATTTACATAAAAGTTATTTTACTGTTTTATGGATGATAAGTTTGACAAGTATGCACATGTAACAAGACTTAATACAGTATTTACTAATAATAGTCTTATTTTATGGATGATAAGTTTGACAAGTATGCACATGTAACAAGACTTAATACAGTATTTACTAATAATAGTCTTATTTTATGGATGATAAGTTTGACAAGTATGCACATGTAACAAGACTTAATACAGTATTTACTAATACAGTAATAGTCTTATTTTACCAACATATTCACCATTTCCGATATCAGCCACTTTTTATCTTAAGTACGTGCCTGGTTTATTGTTGGTCAATTTTATAGATAGCTGATTTAAAACTAATCTAGTTTATTATTTTACAATACCTCAACTCATTATTTTAGTACTTACCTTATTCTCTAACCTATTAAAATACTGTAATTAATTAATTTTTTAAAATGTATTCCAATCCTCTGAAACAACTATTGATTAGATGTTTAATATTGGCCCTATGCTATTTATTATGTCAAATAATAAAAAATCAACTCTCTCGTATGGAGAACTATTTTTTTTGGTAGATTTGCTGTGTTTGAATTTCTTGTCTTAAAATGAATACCTTCAAGCAAGAAGACGAAATATAACAATAATTAACTTAGAAAAGGTTACTTAAATAAATTTACGGTTTCTCAATCCAAGCAATATTAATCAGAAATAAATAAAATCAATGCAATGATATTTTTATGTTATTACTTTTAAAATTAACATGTGGTTCCACAGCTGTAACAGTAAGTATATTTTATGGAGGAGGAGTTTAACCTGTCATCGGTCGTGTCATGAGAAAAAATCTTTCTAAAATAGTGGTTACATTAGAAACTTATGTAATAGTCAACCTACAACATTGACCTTCCAGGAATGCTTTGTCTAACCTTTTTCACGTTTTTTGTGTGCACTCTTTTCAACAGTAGTTGTGGGGGACAGGGGGGAAGGGGTCAACACACCTATGTTTTCTCTATATGCGACCGTTTGTGTCTTAGCAGTGGAATAAAAATTTCTCCATATGCGACTAGATTTGTTTTTGAATTGTGTTTTTTTACACAGTTTTTAATTTTGTTTTGTAAATTTAGTTAAGTGTGTTTACTAGTATTTTTAAATTGTATATAAATACTTTTATTGAAAAACGGGAAAAAATATACAGTATCTGTAAATTTTATACTTTTTGTATTTGATAAAATTTAATAAGTAATATCATTTTATGTATGTGTTTTAATTATCCTCCGCATCAAAAAGTGTACATGCATTTAATATTTAGAATAGGGAACACAACTACAACATTATTGAAATAAATTATACCAAAACTATTCTATATTTAATAACTTTCGGTGGTTTTTAAAGAAATAAAAGGCATCCAAAGTTATTTAATACTGTCTTAACACATTCGCTGCGGCAAGTTCACCAATGGGGTGTCGGGGGAGCTGAAAATTTTTTATTACATGAAAACTTACCTTTAGGTGTATGAAGTTAAATTGAAGTTGGTGAAGCCGATCTTTGACGTTTTCCTTGTATAAATGACGTCATAAGGTTTGCCCCCACCGGGTGGGGGCGCCGCACCTGCGCTCGGATCACCTTTGTTTGACCCCACAAAATCACTTGGGAAAATGTAATTTTATTGTACAAAACCTCCTTTTTTATGTAAAATACTTGGTAGTTCAGTATCTTAGTGGTCAAAATACCTCATAAAATAAATGACGTCAAAAGTTTGGCACCCACCGGTGGGGGCGCAGCTCCTAGCGCTCAAACACCGTTTTTTTGACCGACAAAAAAATCACTTGGAATGTCGTTTTTAAATGTACAAAACCTCCTTTTTATGTAAAATACTTGGTAGTTTCAGAAACCTCAGTGGTCAAAATACCTCAGTAAAATACCTCAGTAGTCAAAATATAGCCCACACAATTTCCAGAGTTCGGCAGTAAAATAATCTTAAAAATACACACAAATAATTTAGTCACAATAATTAAAATATTGAAATATATGTACAGACAATAATACAATATATACACACTCAAAACAAAGCACCAGGAATATAACTATAAGTATTAGTCTATAAAAACAGCATAAACGGTACGCACCCACCGGTGGGGCTCAGCATATGGTAGAGGTCGTAGAACTCGAAACTAACAACGCGGCAAGTAAGGTTAGGTTACTAGGCAACGAAGCGAGGTGGAAAAAAAAAAACAAATACAACGAATGGCTGGGCCAGTCTGGCTTTCTAGTAAACAGTGACTCAAAACCCCCCCCGTGGGGGCGCCGTGATTCGGATACAGACCCTGCCCCCACCGGTGGGGGCAGCCGCAAACGAATTTTGGGTTTAAAATGTATCAAATAAACTTCAAAACAAATATAATTTTTAAGATATTGAAGAGTTAATTAGTCAATGTCATGAGTGAGAAATTTTCTCTACACGGGGACCCCAAAATTTTTTTCTATCCAACACGGGACTGATGATGGTTTTAAAGGATTTTGGGGTAGCAAATATATCAATACCTCACATTGGGTGCAGTTTAAAATCAAGGAGTATTTCTAAAAACTACAAAATGTGTAGCTCATATAATTGCTATTTTTAAATTTAATAAATAATAACACTTATATAGTTTATAATGTAAACTAAAACAGGTCACACTAGAGGCATCGACTGGTGCACTTGGTTTTGTCTGAGAAAATGGATTCGCTTTTGGCCTTGCAGAATGATGGCATCGTGGCAAGATGGTGTATTATGGACTTTAATTAGTTATTTAAAAAAATATTGTTCTTTCTAGGTTTGTAAAGCAATATGCACCTTCCTGAAACATTAAAACTCGTTTTATAGTTAAACTATTAACTCATTTTATTTTTACTTTTTTTTATTATCATAATTTTCCTATCTACTTATTTACTTACTTTTTACCAAATGAACCAGTTTCTATCAATTTATTTGTAAAGTTAAAATAATGTAAATTTTTAAAAATTAAGGTTAGGTGTAATAGTATAACCTAACCTTGCCATTTGTATAAAAAAACAAATTAATACAGACATTTTTATCATTTCAATTCAAATGCACTCTGGGGTTTTAGTTGAATCCCCTCTACCCCACTGGCTACACCATGTATACATATCACTTTATTTTATAAAGTTAAGGAGGATTTGTATGATGTACTTACATCATCAGTGGAGTTCAGTGGTTGAGATGCATTTTTTACAACACTTTCATCGGCAACTAAGATTCCCTAGAAAAACTAAAGTACAATGTTGAAAATTATCCACTAAAAATAATTTAAAAATATTTTATCTCTTTACAGATGTACAAACACTATCAATAAAATTGATAAGTTTTATTGTTTGTGTACAGTCATAGAGACAACATCATTATTCTTAATGACAGTTTGTCCAATCATCAAAGATTAGATATAGTTACAACTGTAATTACATGACTGTTATTGGGTTGTTTTCTCAGAATTGTTTTACATTTTGTGGTCCTCTTTTACATCCCTCGTTATGTTTGCGGATTTTCTTCTCAAACTTGTACTTAGCATTTTATCACTTAACTTTCTCAATTTATTTGAGACTAGTTCTAAAATAATGAAGTAATATTATTCATGCTAAACAAGATCAGGATATATTATTATTTAATTTCTTTAAAAATCATATCAATATTATGAATACTTTTACTGTTTTTATTAGCAGTTTTTATATTATCTAATCATGTTTTCTATTGTTATTTTTCAATATTGTCTTTCTTGCACTAGAGGTTAAGTTCCAGTACTTGAACATTCCACATTGATGCTACAATCAAAGATTACAGAACTATAATCTAGTTCTATAATCTTTGCTACAATACATTAACAGATTTTTTAAAAGTAAACATTTGTGGAAAAAATCAACAAATAAAGACTTGACAACCTCAACAATTTCATTGTATTGATAGCAGCAGCTTTGGATGATATAACAAAGAAATGTAGCCATTCTTTTGAATATGAATACTTACTTAATTTATATTCAAAGGAATGTGCTGCAGTCTTAAAAGTCAAAATATTATTGCTATTCAGCCATAAAAGGTTGAGATCTATGTTCATCATAAGCGCTTATGATTAAAACTTGGATTAGAGAAAAACAGGAGGTTTATTCTGATTTGTTTAACAAATTGTATTTATAACTAAAACAATAGAGATGGAGCAATTAGTGAGTATTTTGCATAAAAAATAAGATTTGTAGGGTTGGGGATGTAGAAGTGGCTCACTAACTATTTTGGTAGATTGGGGATATAGGAGTGACTTGCCAAAAGTTTTGGTGGGCTGGGGATATATAGGAGTGACTTGCCAAACGTTTTGGTGGGCTGGGGATATAGGAGTGACTTGCCAAACGTTTTGGTGGGCTGAGGATATAGGAGTGGTTCGCCAAGTGTTTTGGTAGTTTGGGGATATAGGAGTGGCTCGTCAAGTGCATTAGTAGCTTGGGATATAGAAGTGGCTTGCCAATTGTTTTAATAGCTTGGGAATAAAGGAGTGGTTTGCCAAGTGTTTTGGTAGCTTGGGGATATAGGAGTGGTTCCCAAGTGCACTAGTAGCGTGGGGATATAGGAGTGGTTCGCCAAGTACATTGGCAGCTTGGTGATATAGGAGTGGTTCGCTAAGTGTATTGGTAGCTTGGTGATATAGGGGGGTTCGCTAAATGCATTGGTAGCTTGGTGATTTAGGAATGGTTTGCTAAGTACATTGGTAGCTTGATAATATAGGAGTGGCTCGCCAAGTGCATTGGTAGCTTGGGGATATAGGAGTGGCTCGCTAAGTGTTTTGGTAGCTTGGAATATAGGAGTGGCTTGCCAAGTGCAATTGGTAGCTTGGGTATATAGAATCGTTCGCCAAGTGCATTGGTGGGCTGGGGATATAGGAGTGGTTCACCAAGTGTGTTTGGTGGGTTGGGAATATAGGGTTCCTGGGATATAGGAGTGGATCACTAATTATTTTGGTGGGTTGAGGATACGGGGAGTGCCTGGGCTTATAGGAGTGGCTGGGGATGTAGGAGTGGCTTGCCAAGTGTTTTTGGTGGGTTGGTATATAATAAGAGTGCCTGGGATATAGAAGTGGTTCATTAATTGTTTTGGTGGTTTGGGGATATAGGAGTGCCTGGGGATATAAGATTTGCGTGCCAAGTGTTTAGTGGGTTGGGGGGTATAGGAGTACTTAGGGATATGGGGAGGTGGATCACCAAGTGTTTTGGTGGAGTTGTGGATATAGGAGATTGCTTACCAAGAGTTACTTTTTTTTGGTAAGCTAAGTAAACATATTCATCAACTTAAATATGTAGTTTTATTAAAGAGTTAAAATAGTAGTTTAAATATCGTAAAAGTGAAAAGGTATAACTGTTATCAAACTGAATAGAATACTGTCTTATTTTGCTTTATATCTGTTTAATGGGGCTTTTATTAAATTTTGATAGGAGAAAAATTGTTCTTTACTACAAACATTACAAATATATTTTTACCATCATTGGTATAGATGATCTCACTATGGCACAGTACAACCTCACTAACACCCTGTAACAGGCTTTTGAAAACTGTGACATCCTTTAGTAAATTGTTACTTGCTTCTTATCTATATAATTTTTCTAAGAGAATTCAAAGGCATAGTTCCCAACCTACCAAGAAGAAGGGAAGTCTAAGCTAATATGAGGATGCACATTTCCTTCTCAATATAACCGTGGTCTCTTCAAGTGGACCTGACCTAGATCTACAATTTTAACTCCTAGCAAGGTCTGAGGTCTTTCTTTGCTTTCCAATTATTTATGGTTAAAGGATCCACCTTGTCAATTCTAAACAATTCTTCAAATCTTTTTGATTTCATTCATGTCTGTCAAACAATTTGAAAACCTTATGGATCATAGCTAAAAAAAGGAGGCTTAAAAATACTTACGTGATTACAATTTCAATGCTGTACCAGTCACATGATTGGATATGCTATTGGCATACCTAGTGCATCTTAAGCCTAGAGATAAATGTCAGTTTTTACTCTTGGGTGTGACTTGTAGAAGAGTTTAAATGAATGACAAATTTATGTTGATGGTTACTGTCTCACAGTAGCCTGTAAGATGCTTCTAATAAATGTCAGAGGGCCTCCTGAGAGTAACTCACGAAATTATTAACACTAAATTGAGAGAAAGAGCTTTCTCTCAGGAGTTGCACGTCTGTAGAACGATGTGGCTGATGCATGAATGAATCAATGAATGTATGTCTTTATTTAAAGGTGGAGTTAGGATTTCGAAGTCCTCTCTCTTCCACTCAACCTTGAGTGCATGATGGTGATAGAAAGGCAGCACTGTAGCTGCTTTTCTTTATATTTTGGTTTCTAACAAGAATCGTAAACAATGGTGTTCATGTTGGCCAGTGACTGTTTCAATCAGGTATCGATATTGAAAATTAGTGGTCTAATTAAAATGTTGTATACAAAAATAAAAAATTTGGTTTAATTTTAGGTAAGGGAACCTTCTAAGACCATAGGTCACTTGCAAAATCAAGCATTTCTTGCAAAAACTATTTCTTACTTTCTCCTATCACAAGATGTCAAAAACTAGATGCATTCAGATTAAAATTTACAAAATTTTAAATAATAACTGGGATGGAAAAAATAGAAAAAAAACATGACATTAAACACCCCATACAAATCTCCCCAATATAAGTATATTTCATCCTAAATTTTTAAACGAGGATCACTAAAACATGCATAATATTTCCTTATTCATTATTCCTTCCTTTCTTCATTATTCATTTCTAAGACGTCCGAACGTAGAAATATGGTGCGAATACGAGGGGTTAAATGAGTGTGATGAGTGTAGAATAAATAAGTGTAGTCCATTGTTACTATCTGACGTCAATAGCCTGATAGCCAGGGCAACTAAGGGACCAGATTTACGTGGAAATCCGAACCACATAGTGTTGGTCTGATTTTCAGCATAACCCAACAACCCCCCCTGACAAGTCTGTCACTCAGTTCTACCTTTCACCTACAAAACATCCGAAACCTTGACTACCATCCAACCTGAACAACCAAGACTTCTCTAGTAGTGTCCACGTTGATGGCAACCATTGAGCGGACGCCATGAACTAGGGTTTAAGTGTTTAGAAATAGCTTGTGGGGTATAAGTGTTAGAGATGGCTTGGGGTTAATTGTTAGATAGGACTGGGGGGTAAGTATCAGAGAGGACTTACAGTTCCTAACTTCGGTCCCTTAATACAAATATCATTTAATTTAATTTCCAACTACTCCCTTTATGAAACCAATTTTTTTCTTTCTGATTTTCCTCATTTTATTATTATTAAACCTTTAGCAGAATTACCCAGTATGGGGTTTAGACCTTGCACAACTCTCAGCTCACCAACAATGCTGTAATAGCTTATTACTTTCTCCCATATGCGTGTAGCATAGAGAAAGTATTGTGGTCGGCCAAACAATATTTTTTTACAAGTTAGTCTAAAATATACACTCTAGGGTCCCCTGACCCAAAAAAGTGGGTTTTTTTTTTGAAAAAAAAATTGTGTCTGTGTGTATGAACAGTTCGCTGGAGACCAAACGGGTGGATGATATTATATGAAAGTTGTTATGTAGGTGTATTTAGCCAATATCTCCAGCAAATTTATTCACTTTTTTGAAATTTTAGTTTTTTTAGTTTTATAGGAAAAAAACCAATAATATATATAATTTTATCAAAAATGGCTCTAACGATTTTGATAACATTTTCAGGAAAGATGTGAATTACAATTCATAATATTGTAGTAAAACTGCATGTCTCTAACTTGACTAGCTTTTAAGTTATGGCAAAAAACATATTTGGGAATCAAACTGGTAATTTTCAAAGTTGTGATTTTTTTTTTAGTGTTTAATATGGGGGATAGTTTGTGCCAATTCTTTGGAACCATTTATTTAATCTAAGAGTATTTGTTTTTATACCTGTTATTTCATTATTTTTATTTGTAAGATATGTCCAAACCACTATCATTTTTGTTGATTGAAAATTATTTTACAATTGTAACCATGAGTTGATATTGCCATACTGACGTAGACAATACTGATGCATGTATATTACCAATTTAGTACATTCTTGTTTCTTAAATGGGGTTACAGCACTATGCCAGGCACTAAAAGAACCAGCACTATTTAATTAATGCAATACCATTCCAAATACTTACATCTTCACTAGTAGTGTTTTGAATCTGCCACTGCGTTAGTGTCCACTGACGAGAGATAGGCCTGCAACATTTTATGCAACATTATAACATTGAACAAACTTAATTGAAGTATTTATGAACAATGCTTTAATTCTGTTTTGTATGCTTAGGTTCACTCTTGTTTATCCAGCTAGGTTTATAGATTTAGTAAAAATGTCATCATGAAAAATATTTTGACTCTTTTTTGTGACAAACTTTATTAAACAAGTGAAGTATTGACCGTTAGCTCAGTTGGGGATTTGAATCTTGGACAAGCCTCCTCCACAGTCTGAAGCCTTAGCCACTGAGCCACCACGGCGCCGGTATCTCATGATTTGACTCACTATAGGGATGTTAAAAGTGATCCATGGAGAAATTTTTATTAGATCTGTTTCTCAAAACCTCATCTGTGCCATCTTTATTAATCTAACAATCGGTTTATTTATTTATTAATTTAAAAAATAAAATACTTATTTCCTATGAAAACAATGATTGGGAGGGTGGGGCAATACCACTGTTTGTATGGGTGGGTGAGGGGGCAATCCCACTGTTCTGTATGTGTGGATGGGTGGGTGGGGGGACAATACTACCATATCATGGTGATTATAGACAGATTACCAGAGATTATATTATATTCTTTCAGTTGATACCATATGCATTATGCAACTATCACTGGATAGTGAGCAAAAGCAATGAATAAATATAACATAGAGGTTTACATAACCCAAACAATTACTTTAAATTTGACAGAAGAATGTTGATTGAAACTTGTTCAAACTGGTACAAGTGTGGTTTTGGTATACTTATGAAATTTGTACGGAAAAGACTAAATGTGAACTTACCTAATGAAACTATCATATAGATGCGAACGGCGTTCAGCCCCTTTCTTACGAATCCTTAATGTTTTTATTTATGAAGATTTCTTATGAACAAGAACTTTTGAACAACTTCCTGCTCAGGCTGAGGAATTGCACTCTTGCAGACTTAAAAACTTCGGAGAAGCCCACCTCAATTTAAAGCTTGATTAATAGTCTTTATTGCAATAAACAATATTTACATTGTATTACACGCATCAATAATTAATAGAAGTTGGCACTGTCATTCTTCAACTCTCAGATTTACAACAGTTCAACATTCATTCATAATCTTGAGTAGGGATTTCAAATATTTTAACATATCGATATATCGCAAACCAAATATCGATAATATAAAGAAAGATATCGATATATGAAAGTAACCGATGTAGCGAATTGTAAATGATTAATCTGTTTAAAGTTAATGCACTTAATATTACGTCATGACCACAATACACTCATGTTTTGCTTTCACTATTTAGAATAGCGTACTTAATGTTAAAATAATTAAATACATTTATCTACACGAGACAAGTTGTGGTCTGTGACATTGAATGAACAAAAACAAAATAAGAATAATCATACATTTAATAATTAATTGATTTTTAAAAGAATATGTAAAAACATTGTTATTTTTGATTTTGAGGAGAAGAAAATAAAATCGGTATTTAGTGATATGATATATCAGACCCACAATATCAATATCAATCAAGGAGTACAACATTGGATAAACATACCAACTAATAACCATATACATCTGTTTTATAAATATTTTCAATATCTTATTTATTGAACAATTTATTGCAAATAATTAGCAGAGTTAGAAAAAATCTGCAATAATTGATGTTATACATACAGAGTGGAAAAAAAAAGTCCGGGAACAGATTATTAATTTCCGAACGATTATAGATAAAGCAATAAAACTTGGCACATCAATAATGCACCTATTAATCTACTTTTTAATGTAACTACCGTTTTTGTTGTTGTCATATTAGGGGGATGGCCGCAAGGAGTCAGAAGAAAATCTTAAATGAGAGCATAGGTCAAGTAGTATATCAAATTCAAGGCATTTAGTATATATATATATATATAATATATATATATAATATATATATATATATATAATATTGTATGGTTTTTTTGTCAGCTACCATGTTTTTCAGTAATTTTTTATGTTAAAAGCTGTGATATATTTGGATTAAGATCCAAAAGTCATGCAAAATATAATATAAAATAAAAGTGATCTCTCACAAAGCTATATCCAATCCATCGAGACATTTACCAATCTTTTAAAACAGTGGTGAGATGTGGTTATCACATAGATTATGATGATGATACGCTATGAGAGTAGCTTGTGGCCACCAAATCATTGAATGTAAAATAAAGAAAAAAGACTAAACTATTTTGCTTCCTTTAGTGCTAATTGACAGGTATGTGTTTTCAGGCGGTGGGGCAGAATTAGATTTCCCACCCACCCTTCATAAGTAAAAAAGCAAATTACAATTCACTGAAAGTACTATTTTATATAAATATGCCAACTTGGTCACAGAACATGGACAAGTTTCGTGAAATAAACTCATTTAAGAATTATTTCCTCTCAGACTGATCACTATACAGGTGATTGGCACCTGGTATTTAAAATTTCACCAGGCTATTGTAGATGGACATTTGGAGTAAAACAGTGGTTTTTAGAAATCGTTTATTGAAATTTATCTTTAAATAGTGATTTTAAGGTTTTTTAATGAAATTAGTGACTTTCTGGCTAATAAAGTAAATTTTTCCCATAATAATCGAAATAACATACTAAAAAAGTGTGGTATATTCTTAAATAAAATTAAGTTTCCATCGGAATAAACTGTTTTTAGTTAAGATTGATTGCCTTTATTGTGGTTTAAGGAAACTTTTGTACAACATTTGTACGTAAGTACTACAAATGTAAGTTTTACAAATTTACTTCTAACTTTAAGAGGACTTTTCGTTACCACAACTATAATGTGAAAGGTATCAAACCATCTTAAAAACTTTCCTAATAAATCCTCTTTTATTTGGTACATTGGATATAAAGAACGTTTTTTTGTTGGCTGACATAGCTTTACATTTTGTAAGTGAAAGCACCGGTTTCAAAAAATAATTTTGCCCTGCTTCCAGTTACAAAAACATAAAGCCATGTCAGCTAACAAAAGACGTTCTTTAAGTTCAATATACCAAATAAAAGAGGATTTATAAGGGAAGTTTTTAAGATAGTTTGACACCTTTGACATTCGATTTTGGTATTAAAAAGTCCTCTTAAAGTTAGAAGGGAATTTGTTAAATTTACAAATGTTGTACTTTCTTGTACCTTAAACCACAATAAAAGGCAATCAATCTTAACGAAAAAACAGTTTATTTTGAAAGAAACTTAATGTTCCTTAAGAATATACCGCACTTTTTAGTATGTTATTTCGATTACTACAGGAAAAATTTACTTTATTAGTCAGAAGCCACTAATTTTATTAAAAAAAAATTAAAAATCGCTATTTAATGAGAAATTTAAATAAAACATTTCTAAAACCACTGTTTTACTTCAACTACCATGTACAATAACCGGTAAGATTTTAAACACAAAGTGTTAATCACCCTGTATGTCAATATTATTAGAAACGAAAAACTAAATATAAAAGCACAGGTACTGTGTAATATTGTTACAAGGTGATGCTACAGGTCTAATTTTTATAATGATGTAACGGGTTAGAGAAAAAACCATGAGGGAAAGGTAGGCAAGCATTGAGAACTATACCGTAGAGAAGCACGGGCAGTCGGCAAGTCTTCATACATTGAGAACTATACCGTAGAGAAGCACGGACGGTCGGCAAGTCTTCATACATTGAGAACTATACCGTAGAGAAGCACGGACGGTCGGCAAGTCTTCATACATTGAGAACTATACCGTAGAGAAGCACGGACAGTCGGCAAGTCTTCATACATTGAGAACTATACCGTAGAGAAGCACGGGCAGTCGGCAAGTCTTCATACATTGAGAACTATACCGTTGAGAAGCACGGGCAGTCGGCAAGTCTTCATACATTGAGAACTATACCGTAGAGAAGCACGGGCAGTCGGCAAGTCTTCATACATTGAGAACTATACCGTAGAGAAGCACGGACAGTCGGCAAGTCTTCATACATTGAGAACTATACCGTAGAGAAGCACGGACAGTCGGCAAGTCTTCATACATTGAGAACTATACCGTAGAGAAGCACCGGACAGTCCGGCAAGTCTTCATACATTGAGAACTATACCGTAGAGAAGCACGACGCCGGCAAGTGTTCATACATTGAGAACTATACCGTAGAGAAGCACGGGCAGTCGGCAAGTCTTCATACATTGAGAACTATACCGTAGAGAAGCACGGGCAGTCGCAAGTCTTCATACATTGAGAACTATACCGTAGAGAAGCACGGGCAGTCGGCAAGTCTTCATACATTGAGAACCATTCCGTAGAGAAGCACGGACAGACGGCAAGTCTTCATACATTGAGAACCATACCGTAGAGAAGCACGGACAGTCGGCAAGTCTTCATACATTGAGAACCATACCGTAGAGAAGCACGGGCAGTCGGCAAGTCTTCATACATTGAGAACTATACCGTAGAGAAGCACGGGCAGTCGGCAAGTCTTCATACTAAACTATACCGAGAGAAGCAGGCAGTCGGCAAGTCTTCATACATTGAGAACTATACCGAAGAGAAGCACGGGCAGTCGGCAAGGGTCTTCATACATTGAGAACATACCGTAGAGAAGCACGGGCAGTCGGCAAGTCTTCATACATTGAGAACTATACCGTAGAGAAGCACGGCAGTCGGCAAGTCTTCTTTACATTGAGAACTATACCGTAGAGAAGCACGGCAGTCGGCAGTCTTCATACTTTGAGAACTATACCCGTAAGAAGCAGGGGCAGTCGCAAGTCTTCATACATTGAAAACTATACCGTAAGAAGCACGGGCAGTCGGCAAGTCTTCATACATTGAGAACTATACCGTAGAGAAGCAGGGGCAGTCGGGCAAGTCTTCATACATTGAGAACTATACCGTAGAGAAGCCGGGCAGTCGGCAAGTCTTCATACATTGAGAACTATACCGTAGAGGAAGCACGGACAGTCGGCAAGTCTTCATACATTGAGAACTATACCGTAGAGAAGCACGGGCAGTCGGACCGTCTTCATACATTGAGGAACTATACCGTAGAGAGCACGGACACGTCGGCAAGTCTTCATACATTGAGAACTATACCGTAGCAGAAGGACGGGCAGTCGGCAAGTCCTTCATCACATTGAGAACTATACCGTAGAGAAGCACGGGCAGTCGGCAAGTCTTCATACATTGAGAACTATACCGTAGAGAAGCACGGGCAGTCGGCAGGTCTTCATACATTGAGAACTATACCGTAGAGAAGCACGGGCAGTCGGCCAGGTCTTCATAGATTGAGAACTATACCGTAGAGAAGCACGGACAGTCCGGCAAGTCTTCATACATGAGAACTATACCGTAGAGAAGCACGGGCAGTCGGCAAGTCTTCATACATTGAGAACTATACCGTAGAGAAGCACCGGGCAGTCGGCAAGTCTTCATACATTGAGAACTATACCGTAGAGAAGCACGGGCCAGTCGGCAAGTCTTCATACATTGAGAACTATACCGTAGAGAAGCACGGGCAGTCGGCAAGTCTTCATACATTGAGAACTATACCGTAGAGAAGCATGGGCAGTCGCAAGTCTTCATACATTGAGAACTATACCGTAGAGAAGCACGGACAGTCGGCAAGTCTTCATACATTGAGAACTATACCGTAGAGAAGCACGGACAGTCGGCAAGTCTTCATACATTGAGAACTATACCGTAGAGAAGCACGGACAGTCGGCAAGTCTTCATACATTGAGAACTATACCGTAGAGAAGCACGGGCAGTCGGCAAGTCTTCACACATTGAGAACTATACCGTAGAGAAGCACGGACAGTCGGCAAGTCTTCATACATTGAGAACTATACCGTAGAGAAACACGGACAGTCGGCAAGTCTTCATACATTGAGAATTATACCGTAGAGAAGCACGGACAGTCGGCAAGTCTTCATACATTTTTCTCTATGGCTTTCTGAATGTCATCGATTGCAACCATATCGCTCGCGTAACTTCACCCTATCCCGGTCGTTTAAAATTTGATTTTTTAAAGAGATTTCCTTAGAGACACCTGTTGTCTCCTTATATAATGAATTCAAAAGACAATTATTATTATATTATGAATTCAAAATGTATATTATTAGACATGCATTTCGTAAGTGTTGTATGTTTTTGACTAGATGGAACGGACGTGAACACTGTTCATGTATTTTGTAAGTATTGTATGTGTTTTACTGGGTGGAAGGGACGTAAACACTGTTCATGTATTTCGTAAGTATTGTATGTGTTTTACTGGGTGAAAGAGACATGAATACTGTTCATGTATTTCGTAAGTGTGGTATGTGTTTGACTAGATGGAAGGGACGTGAACACTGTTCATGTATTTTGTAAGTATTGTATGTGTTTTACTGGGTGGAAGGGACGTAAACACTGTTCATGTATTTCGTAAGTATTGTATGTGTTTTACTGGGTGAAAGAGACATGAACACTGTTCATGTATTCGTAAGTGTGGTATGTGTTTGACTAGATGGAAGGGACGTGAACACTGTTCATGTATTTAGTAAGTATTGTATGTGTTTTACTGAGTGAAAGAGACGTGAACACTGTTCATGTATTTCGTAAGTGTGGTATATGTATGACTAGATGGAAGTGACGTGAGCACTGTTCATGTATTTCGTAAGTGTTATATGTGTTTTGCTGGGTGAGAGCGACGTGAACACTGTTCATGTATTTCGTAAGTGTTATATGTGTTTTACTGGGTGAGAGTGACGTGAACACTGTTCATGTATGTCGTAAGTGTTATTTGTGTTTTGCTGGGTGAGAGGGACGTAAACACTGTTCATGTATGTCGTAAGTGTTATATGTGTTTTGCTAGGTGAGAGGGACGTGAACACTGTTCATGTATTTCTTAAGTGTTATATGTGTTTTGCTGGGTGAGAGGGACATAAATACTGTTCATGTATGTCGTAAGTGTTATATGTGTTTTACTGGGTGAGAGTGACGTGAACACTGTTCATGTATGTCGTAAGTGTTATATGTGTTTTACTGGGTGAGAGTGACGTGAACACTGTTCATGTATGTCGTAAGTGTTATTTGTGTTTTGCTGGGTGAGAGCGACGTAAACACTGTTCATGTATGTCGTAAGTGTTATATGTGTTTTGCTGGGTGAGAGGGACGTGAATACTGTTCATGTATGTCGTAAGTGTTATATGTGTTTTGCTGGGTGAGAGGGACGTAAACACTGTTCATATATGTCGTAATTGTTATATGTGTTTTGCTGGGTGAGAGGGACGTCAACACTGTTCATGTATGTCGTAAGTGTTATAATGTGTTTTGCTAGGTGAGCGGACGTGAACACTGTTCATGTATTTTGCCAATTGGTGTATGTGTGCGTGCGTGTATGAGTGAGGAGAATAATGGTGCAGAATGGCATTTAGTAAAGCTAGTCTCTCGTAATTATTTTGCACAGTAAACCAAAATATGCACATACCAAATCTTCTACTGACAAATTAATCATTAATTCATGTCATGACTGGAGCAGCAGCTTAGTATTTATAAAAATTCTTAACTGTGTATTAGCTAATCAACTTTTTTTGTAATTTGGAGTCGACATTTATCCACCTACTTTCTTAAATAAAAAAAAAAAATAATAAAAAAACAGCTATGTGACGCCTACATAATACGGTAATATAAGGGAACCTTATCTCGGCCTCAAGACCTTGTAAACCTCGCGGTTAAAGTGGAACCTTATATATGAAGTTCTATGTTTAGTTCTATCAGTAATAATGAAATGGCCTCTCTAACAGTGGTGAAAAATACTCGATGGCTCATAGTTGAACACACCATAAACTCATAAGTACCGAAAATAAATAAAGATACGACTATTGACATAGTAAGTTTCAAATAGTTTTATATCACGGGAATCAACTTTACATGTAAGATCCTAACCAAGAAGGCCATGTTCAGATACAGTCACTATATATTAAAGCTTAAAGATCACACAGTTTAATTTAATTAAACTAACGGGCAAGTTAATATATAGTCTTCTTGATTCTTTTATAGTGTTTTCTTCATTTACTTTTTTCTGAGGATTGAAATATTATGGCATAAAATTGTACCAAATTTCTCTTGGTAGTTTGAACAGCAATGGTGGTATTATGTTCACAGTCATTGTTATATTATTTTTAGTTATAATCATTATTTACTTATACTTTTATGGTCACAACCATAAACTGGTCACACTACTGCTGACGATAGAGAAAAAGAGTCTGCTGGATTAGTTTATCTATGATGGTTATAGAGAACGCCGCTACTCTTATCACATCCGAAGTACAACATTCCTATACCTATACTTATACACATCCAAAACGTAGAAATCGGTACATAAACATCGAAAAAAATGTTAATTTCTCATTAATTTTAATTTAAACATTTTGTTTATCTAGATTAAGAATAACAGTTAACCTAGGGTGCTGTCTTGGGACAACTATTATTTACTTCTCGAACATTACCGTGCTGCAGAAAGAGACACTTTGGCATCCATTTGAAAGATAAATTTTAAAACATGCCAGACAATTCCTCGGACTCTTACGTTTAATAATTTGGTAAACAATTTATTTATATCCATAGAGTTAAATTCCTTTTGCAGGTCAAACAAAGTTATCGTAAATAGTCGTTGTTCCTAGAAATAACGACATTAATTTCTATGTTTACATCAAATAAAGCTTGAGCTAACCCCTCATTCCCAACCCAATACTGACTCGCAGATAAAATTTGATTCTCATAAAGATTTGGCTCTTAATTCTTAGTTTTTTTTTTTTCTAGAACTTTAGAAAAAACACTTACTTGTGAAATCAGTCGAAAGTTATTTTTGTCAGCAAGTCACTGTTTTTAGTTTATGTAATGACTGTATCTTAGCTAATTTAAAGTTGTTGGAAATATAACATTAGCAGTAATTATATTTACTAAATTTAATAATTGTTTCAGAAGATATTAATCAATTTTCTTGAGTCTCACTTCAGGCTCACTTTTAAATAGGTTAAAACGTTTCTCATTCAGGCTATATAACAAAACAATTATCTCACTATTGGAGTCTTTTACAGTTTAGAAATATATTTATATATGTGTGTTTCTAACTTGGTTAGAATAGATCAATTAATTTTTTAATTCTAATGAAAGGTCCGTATATAAGTTTTGAACTTTGAAATAATATAATAATTACGGCAACCACTGAACTGAATAAAAATAAACAGGGTTCACGTTGTTCAACATGTCAATCCAAATTGTACGTACTTACCCTCAGTTGTACTGGAATGAACATAAGGATATAGTACTAGTAGCATTCTCAAATGAGAATGTTCGGATGATCGGAGCTCGTATAGTCAGGAGTAGTGAACTGGATCATATTCGGGACTGAGGTGGATCCCGATGGATCCATCGCCAACCGCACGAAGCTGGTGACGAGGCCCAACAACACGACAGTGCCCAGCAGCTCATGGTTCATGGTCCACTGACAAGACGACAAGACTGTTACACATCTGACCGCTCTAATAGGCTTTACACTTTCATCACAGACATCAATCTGATAACACTCAGGCTGGCCACCACTCAACTGGGAGACTTTCCCTGATTGACAATATTGTGGGTCAGACTGCAATCGAACACAAACTAAGACCAAATATCACGTCGATTGTAAGAATTGAAACATACAGTGTCTATAGATTATGTGTAATTCGGAATGAATTTACTTAGGGACCATCCCTAAATTACTAAAGCCTTGAAGGGGGGAGGGTTTTTTTGCAGCGTTATGCACCGTTACGGGGGAGGGTAGGAGGGTTTCTTCGCAGCGTTACGTAAATATTAAACCTCAACAATTGTTTGAATTAATTCACAACATATGATGGTTTTCCCCAAAACTACAAAGATTTTTTTAAATTTTAAAGTTAGTAATGTTCTGCCCACATTAGAAAACAAGCTGAACAAATCGAAACAATGACTATCATAAATCATAATATACATTTAAATGGATGACAGGGGGAATGACGTTGGTGACAGCGTTACGTAATTTTTTAGGAGGATTAGGTATTACCGTTACAAGTCCATTAACACGGGTGAGGGGGAGGGGAGGGAGGTCTGAAAAGCATGATTTTTAGCGTTACATAATTTAGGGACGGTCGCTTAGAATTACACACTCGATCCCATCTTTTAGTTCACTCGCTGTGTGATTTTGTGGATGAATTTATAGAACTTCTTTCTTTATCAAATTTGATGATTTCAAACCGACTTATTTTGAATATATTGTAATTTTACAAAATGGTGTAACTATCGCCATTTTTTAGTTTACAAGCACGTTGTGAACCAAATTTAATATGTCTAGATTCTTTATACCATGAATATTTATCGAAACTCCGGGAAAGAAACATGAAATATTATTTTTTGCTTCCATACCGGGATCTTTTTTGGAATTCACCGCACTTGATAAATATGTTTACAATCCATGAAACTTTTGATACTGGTCACGTGGTTTTGACTTTTAAAGAGGTGATAAGCGTTATAACTTTCATAATGAATGATCGCCATTTTGGTGTTGATATAAAGTATATTGTGCGTATTGGATATCAGTATAGCCAAGAACGCTTTGTATCTGTGCTGTTTTTAAAGCAAGCCTAATTAT
Organism: Stictocephala bisonia; assembly: GCA_035578905.1. Taxonomy (NCBI): domain Eukaryota; kingdom Metazoa; phylum Arthropoda; class Insecta; order Hemiptera; family Membracidae; genus Stictocephala; species Stictocephala bisonia. The sequence continues at coordinate 83,987 of JAQJVL010002548.1, forward strand.
TGAGCGAACCGTAGCAAAATGCAGCAGTACATTTAAGGTGGGCAATTTCTTTTATTGTCTTGCTAGAAAAGTTTTACCAAATAGGGGAACATCCTAAAAAAATACGTAATAGATACATCATAAAATACAACTAGGAAGTCAAAAGTGACGGGACGTACAGATATGTGAAATAACAACAAACATGATTTAAAAGTATAAGTATATTGTAGAAAAAAAGGTGCATAATAGTTAAATACAAACATATATCACAATATAAGGGAGCTTATGACGACAAGATCACGATGGTACTAGCTGGCAAGTAGATTTTTCCGTTGGCTGGGGCCGTAAAGTCTGGAACCGTCATCACCCCTCCGTCGAATAATCAAGCAGTCACTGTTGTTGTTGGTGTACTTTGAACACTGTTTCCACATTGCCCTAGAACACAAGAACAAATTGTGTGTATCACTGATTGCCCCATGTCACGTTGTTCATTGCAACATAGCCACACCATCATCCCGACCATTCACATACCAGTGTTGGTCCTCTTGGACTGCCACAGTCTGACAACAACACTCAGTCCACTAACCGCACAGTCTGACAACAACGCTCGGGTCCACTAACGCACAGTCTGACAAGAAACGCCCATCCACAAAGCGCTGCAATGAGGACATTTCACAAACTGCAGAAACTACAGGGCACTTTGAGACAAACAATCAGTTTATAGATAGTTTCCCTGTGATTTGGGTAGTATTTTATTGTACTTTACGTTTAAAAGCAGGTAGTCGTTTAGATTTTTTTTAGATATGCATTTCACCGCTTATAACTAATTTATACATTTAAAAAAGATACAGATCAACTGGTATATGATACTGTTAATGTAATATACAGTGTGGTAAAACAATATGGAAACGCTTTCACAACAACGGGTTTCTTTTTCCATAGGCAATTTGATAGTTGTTTATTATTATTTTTTTTTAAATTATGCTCCATAAAAGTATAATTTTGATTGGAATAATTTACTTAAAACTGTTAAATAGCGGAGAAATAATATTTTTCAACTTAGTTACTTTGAAATTCAAATGGCCACTACTGGAAAAATAAACCTTTTGAAGTTCGGTTTGCGGCAATTTATTTCTCTTGAATAGACCTTTCATTTGATACCGAAATTGACCTAGGGTTCGTTTGGTCAAAAAATTTTCGTTCAACTCCTCGTGGGCTGTCCCCCTGAAAATATGAAATGTCACTAATGGCGTCAAAAAGTACTTCTTTGTAACCATTATCATGTACAAGATTTAACTTTTACAAGTGAAGTCATACAAAAGTTGTGAAAGCGTTTCCATACATTTTTTTATCGACCCTGTATTTTTAAAGAAAGCATTTACCATATTAATGCAATGTAAATTAAGTAAATGCTTTGAAACCACAGGCATTTGTGTGAATAACAAAGTTGACGCTGAGTGTGAGATTTAGGGTTCGAAAAGCAACAAATAACTTAATCAAAAATTATACGGTGTAACATATCATTGATCTGTCCGGAACTCTAAAACACGGCGCACCTGCTGGGGAGCAACAATTAATTAAAATAATTACAAATTAAATAAATGGGTTCCAAATAATGGCACAAACTTTCCCCCCCAATAAACACTAATAATTCTAAACTTTGGAAATTAGCATTTGATTCCAAATATGATTTTTTGTTGCCATAACTAATAAACTATCAAGTTAAAACATGCAGTTTTTATCAAAATATTCTAAATTGTAATTGATAACATTCCTGAAAATTTAAACAAAATCGTTAGAGCCGTTTTTTGACAAAATTACTATTTTTGTATGTGTTTTGCCCAATAAAAAAAAAAACTAAAATTTCGAAAAAGTTGAAAAAATTTGTCTGGATATATTGGCTAAATACACCTACAACCCAACTCATAAAAATTGATCCATCCGTTTTGTCCTCCAGTGAACTAAATGCACAACACACAGACAGACACACATACGGACAAACACAGAAAAGTGTTTTTTTTTTTTAATAAACCCCCTTTTTTGGGTTTTAGGGGACCCTAAAATGGGCTTTTAGACGATCACAATACCGTACTTTTTCTATGCTAACGCATATGGGAAAAGTAAAAATAAATTTACTTGTATATTTTAATCTGCATATATTTTTTTTGCTGATAATTGTGTTAGTTTTAAAATTTTATGATTTAAGTGTTATCATATGTTGTTTGTATACACCTATAGTTAACAAGTTCAAAATTTACTTGTTAAAAATCAATCTCCCATTTTTAGGGAACACAATTTGTAAATTTATTATTACTAAGCAAAATTATAAAACAATCGTTCAATAGTTGATTGTTTTATAAAAAAAATGGCAGCATGCAATTGGGCTATAGCTTTTATCTCCTTTTTCACTCTATGTGTAGGTCAAAAGCTGAAAATTACTAAATAATAGGTAAATTGGATCATAATAGTCAATAAAAATAACAAATTTCAATAAGTTATATACTCCAGAAAGTGAGGGGTCCCAGTAAACAGGGGTCCTAGGATTCGGTCGGCCCAGAGGCTCTCCCCCAGGGGCGTAAGGGTGGTGGCTGAAGTGGTCCAAAGTGTTGTTGCCTATTGTGCCGTCCGTCACCTCCATCACATCGATTTGTGTGGTGCGGACATGGTAAGGGAATTTTTATTTGGGCCCTTTCTCGGGACGGTCAACATCTGCAAAAATAAATTTAGGTGATTACGTTAGCACTCAGAAACCACCAGAGGAGTGATGAAACATACACATTTAAAAAATTTTCATTTCATTTGACGAAGATAGGATCGTTAGTTTATATTTTATGTGGGAAAAATTCAAAATAGTGATATGACGAACATTCAAAATAAAGTGATATAACAAACGTAATGCAAATAAAGTTGTATATACAAGCATTCATATTACATACAAATAATTTTATATCTTTACAGAGATCCGAGACGTGTCCCCGATTCTTAACAATCCTTAAACTGTAAACCGTGTTCTGCCGTTTTACTCAATAGTCTAAAAAAAACTAAAGTAACTTAGTTAGCTGGATAACAGTTTCGAGCATTATTTTGCGTTTTAAACACAGTGCAAAATTTTTCTAACAGAATTTTATTGTTTTCCTGTTTAAAGTACCAGGAACAAGATGTGGCCACTGGCAGCGATAGTGTGGTGGACGAAACACACAACACTTTCTCTCACCCACTTGTCTATGAAAGGTTGGCACACCAGGACAAAGGCAGGACCAATACGAACCTCACACAAAAACAAACTTCACCCCCGTTGTCTTCTTTTTAAATATATCATTTATTGTTGGGATATTCGTTTTTGGGTGTTCGTCCGGGCGCCCAGTTAGCACTCTAAAGAATTTTGTTCTAGATTTTATCGCAACTGCCGCTAAAGACAGTAAACACAAGTAAAGACCTTGAATCACTAACGAACAAGCAATGTATTCCTCTCCCCTCATAGCTGCCTCCGTCCGCAAATTTGACAGACATAACTTCCTCATTTATATAAACTCTAGCAATGAATTTTATATATATTATAATATAATATTTTAGCCAAAATGATATTTCAAATTTCAACTACTCAACATTTGAACAAATATCATAGGAAAATATTGGTAAACACTTCAAAAAAAATATTTTGTTTAGATTTACTATATAAGGTTGTAGTACCTTTTTACACTATATTTCAAAAAGTTAATAAACCAAAAACCACGCCCTTTACTTACATATATGAAAGCATTTACTTAACTATACAGCCATAAGGATAAACAAAAACCAAGTAATTAATTTTACGACCTCTAGAAGTCAAGAAAACAATGTTTCGAGGATTGACCAGAACTTCTTTCTCGAAAAGTTAAAACTCGAAACTTATATAAAACCTTTTATATTAAACAATTATTGAAATATAATGCGATTATTAGCGTGATTTGGAGTATAATGATGTAATTTGATATTTTATGAAAAATAGTTAAAATTCTGGTACTTTTTGTCCAACGAGATATCAATTATTAAAACTTGTAATAAAATTTTAAAAATCATACTTAAAAGTAACATAAAATGACGAAAAAAGGTTTATTAGATTTTTCGTAGGCCTCTTAGTTCTTTAGAAAGCAACCTTCAAACTAGGGTGCACAATAATTCTGCGTGGACAAATAATTTAACTTACTCCCTGTATTATGCCCATAATAAACACATTAATATATATAAACAGTACGGGGTAAATGTGAAAGGTTCCTATATAAACAGGTTGTCTCACTCTTATAAGGTTTATTTTGTAAACTGAGTTATACGTTAGAAGGAGACCTCCGACCACAGAGTAAGCGTATACTTACTCTGTGCCTCCGACACAGTTGTCTGAACAATTAAAACTACATACAAAAAACCATTATTGTATTGTACTTGAGATTATTTTTAAATTATTTATATTTACCGTATTTTAATATTAATTGAAAGCAGCAAATTATCTTTTTTCATGTGTTTGCTGACGTTTTACTTACTTGAATTTTAAAAATTTATTTAAATAATAAGGTAAATAGTAAATTTTATCAATATTTAAATCAGTCACTTACATCAAATAAATAAACAACTCAGACTGTACTGTCATCGAGTACAAATATCAGATGTTTTACATTGTTGCGTTTTGTTTATAGCAGTGAATGCAGAAAAAACAGCTGAGGCCTCCCTATGACGTAATTGCTACCTGCGCGATATGGATGCGTACTTGTATGAGACAACCCCTTGTTTAGGAACCTTGGTATGGGGGGGTGTTTTCTATTAGGTAGTCAACTAACTTAACATCAAGCCAAAATAAAGAAAAGGCCAAATATAAATTTGAAAGAAGGATAATAAATTTGCACCTACCACAGTGTACCGATAAGATTAAAGGGTAGTAGAACGTAGCCTTTTCTGGGAAGTGTTTGAGTGTGAAGATTGTGGGGGTATATGAACAGCCACCAGGCCGAGATCCGCAGTCCGATGAGTCCCGAACCACTGGGCTCTCGTACACGTACAGACTTCCCCAGGGGCAAAGTACTGCACATTTCATTAATTTACATTAACTATTGTGGGTGGCATTTCCCGTAGTGTTACCCAAGATTTGACCAACTTATTTATTGAGAGAAAACCACCTTTTCGAGGAGAAAAACGTTAGGGTCCAAAAAACGGTTAATGCTCGCAAAAGTTTTTTTTTCTTAACAGGACTGTTTTAAAAGCTGAAAACGAGAAACATTTTATCCTGACCTAACGTAACCTAACCTTAACCTAACCTAACCCTTTAAAAACCCAACCTAACCTAACCCCAATGATCACGGTTCTACGTAAAACTGATCACGGTTGCTACCCAACATACACCGCCTGATTGGCACTAAATCACTGTTGTTAGCACTTAATTGTCTTCTAACAAAAAAATCATCATTTTAGAACACTCCATTGTATAGAAAATGTTTAAAATTTTGCGGGCATATAACCGATTTTGACCATCTTTAAGTTCGTTTTGCTTTTCCTCCGACAGTAGAACGGCCGTAGGAGAGTCACGTTTAGAGCGAGGTCCAAATAAACCGCTGAAGAAACTAGATTACATTCGAGCAGATCTCCTAGAAACTGTGAAACACGCGAGAGAAGGGAAGTAGAAAATTAGAACTGCAAATACACAACCCAGCTATCAATTGAGACGTATTTTTACTTCATACCAGTTTACAAATTGGTTGTAGAATATGCTAAGTGAACAATAATGATAAGTACCCCTAGTCCAGGCCGGATTCAAACCTGCGGTAATCTATAACCAATGCTCAAAGTCCGGGACGCCGCTTACCTTAAAACCCTACGAATGCGTGTATGGGTGGTCAATACCACCACAAGTGTTATGGGGGGATGGGTCAATACCACCGTACGGTATGTGTGGATGGGTGGGTCAATACCCCTAAGTGTATGGGTGGGTGGGTCAATACCACCGTACGTGTATTGTGGTGTGGTGTTTTCTGTAAGATATTCAACTAACTTAACATCAATAAGCATAGACAATTTAATATCGGTGCCATGTCTCATAGCGTCCGGAAGACATTGGCATAGCTTAAAAATGTACACATTTCATTCATTCTTTGAAAAATTTTCTGTAAAGTCTCCTATCTCTTAGTTTTAATAAGTTTTCAATTAATAAGTTGTCTTTTAAGACTGACCAAAAGAAGACTTCCAAAAATACTAAAGATAATATTAATTGATGAATTATAAAAGGTATGATTTTAAAAATAATACTGCTGGAAATATACTGGAAAAGCCACATGAAATTGTGACTCTTCTCCTTCCAGCATTTATATATTTTGATATTTAATTGAGTGAAAGTGGATAAATGTAGTACACGTATATATCAATGTTTCTACTGAAAAATTTTAATACTTGCCTCTCTTTCATAGAGGAAGAGGAACCCGTAGCAGACTGTGTAAATGCACAAGAAGATGGTCAGCTTGATGCTGGAGGCCAGTCGGAGACGTCCTCTCGTCACAGTGTATCCTTTGGCCAGCAACAGAAGTACCAGCAGGAACAGGGTTTCACTGACCGCTTCGTTAATCCGCCCTAGACGCTTTTTTTGTAACAAACACAATGCTTAAATTTAGAATCAAAATAAGAACATATCTTTTACGTGTTTTCTTTCTTGAATTCCCTCTCTTTCCCAAAAATTTTACACCGGCGAAATACACTCATCGCAAAATACCACTGATCCTAAAAAATTAAAATTTCGTACGTTATCCCAAGTATTGATTTGTTTTGAGAATGCTTTGTGGGAGGCTTTGGCTTATGTTGTGCTGTCCGAATTCCCAACCTAACCTAACCAACTGAGCTAGGTGTCTTTTTAGTAATTAATTATAGTGTAGTTTTACGTTTTTTAAGTGTAATATTTTGTTTTCTTCTTCATTTATATGTTTTTTTCAAACTTGGAGTTTATTTTGTTATTTGGATCGTTTTTTTTAAATTTTAATTTTTGTTTGTTGATTTATAAAATTACATAAATTAGCATTTATGAACCAATTAGATACCTTTACAGTAATTATTTTCATATTCTCTTTAAGAGACTAAGTGCGGTTATAACTTTGCCTCCAAAAATATAAATTTTGTTTCATCTCGTTTCGTAACGGCAAAGAAACAAATATAATATGGTATTAACATATCACCAATTTAATTATGCACAAGGATATATTTTCTTAACCGTCCAGTTGGGAAATTTTTTGTGTTACTCTAATACATAATCTCAAAACAGTGTCACAACTAGAGTCAAATTGATACTGATTTGTGTCAAGATACTTAATTTAAATTTCAACCTTTCACTGACTGAACAATTAGTCTGTGCTTACGGCCAGTGACACTGGACTGGTTTAGAAGTGAAGAGGGCTCTTTTATGAAAAACTAGCCTACTCAAACAGTTGTCTTGGGCCAAGTTGTTAAATATCTATTACTACTTAATGTAGTAAATTTAATGCTAATGCTGATGTTTATTATTGTAATATTTGTTATTAATACGTTAGTGGCAACACTGCCAACGTGTTCAGTCAGTATATACCATCTAAATTTCTAAGTGTCTTTTTTTTATTTTTTAACTTTCTTGTACTTCATTATAGCAAAAAAAGCTTCCTTTCATTTTGGAAGGAAATAAAAAGTGCTAGTGTCTTCCCCACATGTTAATCAATTTAATTTAAATGCAAATCACAAAATTATAATTATTAAAATTACAATTTAAAAATGAATCACATTTCCCATTCTACGTATAAATCAATATATTATATTTTATTACTAGTTTTAAATTTATTGTAATTTGGATTGTTAAGTGTAATACGAGAAACTAAAATAGGAAAACTTGTTAAAAAAATCTCATATGCATATTTGGCAGTTTTTAAGGTCATTCAAAATAAAATAATAGTGGTTGAATGATCAAAAATTTTTATTACTAACTCAAAAAAAAAAAAAAAAAAAAAAAAGAATGTTACCGTCATTTAAAGACAAAAAATAATTTCTTTTCAAAATGATACGGGGCACATTTTTAAATTAAAGTCGTTTAGTAGTAGGGATTTGCCGTTCCTGGCCCAGTATTATCCACCCTAAATTTTAGATTGATAATTTCACAGTTTTTCTCGGATTGAAAAATTTCACAGTTTGCTCGGATTTATAATGTTTCATGGTTGATAATTTTGTGTTTGCCGTTCCTGCGCGCAGTGCTAGGAGACAAAATTTTTGGGGAAAAATATGAGTGTTGAATGTTCTAGTTTTACGCGGGGGTTGAGTTTTGTCTACCGTAATTTCTGTAGGTTAGATAAACAATGTTTTTTTACAAATGGTTCAAGATCAGGCGATTGTCTTGATCCACGATTGTAACAGTGATTTTCTTTTATATTTCGCAGGGGACTAATCTAACGAGGGATAATATCTCTGGAGCGGCGTTTCTGATAAATTTTTTAGCCCCCCGGTACGGCTGGGAAAAATGTGTATAGCAGTCGAGTCTTTGTGCTTGTGCAAGTGGTTCGTCGTGATTGGAGTAACTGTTTCAACCAAATTGCAAAAGTATCTCGACTGTAAACCACACTCTGAGATTCGGTGGTTTCGGGCTTTTATGATATGGTCGGCTATGTATTAAAAACGTTCGTTACTGTAGTCTTCTTTTTCCTCAGACTGCATTTCGAACCCCAGCAAGGTTTTTGTATTGTGGAGTCGAAACTGAAATTGAGCGGTGAGATTATCGATACCCTGTCATCCAATTTCGCTATGCTGAACCTTGCAGAATCAACACGTTCAGTGTTTTGAGGAACTCACTGCACTTGACCTTTGGGGGAGGG
>JAQJVL010002549.1:0-92837 GCA_035578905.1 Stictocephala bisonia
ATGAAGATATTAAGTATAAAATAATTATTTAAAACCTTTTTCCACCAATACAGATAAGCCAAACTAATAATTCTTTAAGTGTCCACATTCAAGGATTAATGTGTTGCAATAATTCCCTTTTTATGGGGGGGGGGATAAATTTGAAAAATTGCTAAATGTAAATGAACAGTATACTGTCCTCACCTAGTTTATTCAGCCGAGAGGCCGTGATATTTATTTATGGAACCGGAATATAGTCTACTATAACGACTTACTGTCTTACAAACTTAATTGAACATCTGTCTGACAAGGACACAAGTCCCTAAAATGAGAGAACATCTTACTATCTAAAACAAGCCACGTCTGCTCCCCCCCCCCCTCCCAAATAAAAAATATGCTCAAAAACCCTAAATTGAATAATGTTAAACTAAACGGTGTCTCAACCTAAGTTGAGGCAAACTACCCGACCGGAGGGGTAGACTAGGATAATGGCCGGGCCGGCCCGGCGAGTAAATCCCATTAGTCACGCGTCGCCGAATGCACCACCTAAACACGGAAATGTAAGGGATAGATTTGAAAATGTAATAAATGCATGCGTTATCTTATAAAAAGCGTTATACTGTATTTTTAGTCATCAAAAAATAAACAATTGTGTGTTTGTCCCATGTTAATCGGCCGACTTCCAGTGTTAAAGCTAATGATATATTTTTTCAATATATCATCGTTAAAAATTACATGTTTTATTTTTAAAATTTAAATTTGGCTAATTTAAAATGTATATAAATGTACTGTATATAAATAAAATATAATAAATACAACAAATATAAAAAATAATAAATATAAATGTATAATAATGTATATAAATAAACTGTAGAAATTAAACTGTATATTTAACTATAGGCTATATTTTAATTTTGTTTTATTATATCTTCGTCACCTATTTGTAATCCCATTGTTTCTTCTCAAATATTTAAAGTTTTCCATTATAGTTTTACACATGTACAATGGTTAAATTTATAACAGTTAATATGTAATTGATGAATGCAGTTGCATTAAATATTTATAACGCTACATAAGTTGTCTGAATCTTCCACCATGATTTCCTCTTCTTCCAGCGGAAACGCCGATAATTTAGGAAACGGCGTTGTCGCAGGGTATTCAATGATTCATATTTTCGCAGAAGCCAATTTGTTGGAGACTTTCGGCTTCCATCCAAGTAAACAGGAAGAAGCCATTACCTGTACAATGTATCGAGGCTTTAAATACCACGACAAGTTATTTTCTGTATCATTGCTAGTCATGGCAGCTGAGAAGACACCCGATAGGATTCTACTAGCGCAGAAGTATATCGCCATACATGGACGAGGGAGTATACGTAGTAGTGGCGAGAGGAAGATTATATTAACAGTGTTTGGAAATCTGTTAGCTGAGTCGACATCTTCACTTCGAGAAGTAGCAGAGCGGACAGCGGTTTTAACAGGGACAAGCAGAGCGACTGTGGAGCGTATAAGGAAGGAAGCTAATGAAGGAAAACTCACAACGCCTGGTAAAAAATGACCTAGAGCGACAGGTGCCACATCAAGAATGAAAAAAACATCAGACTACACAAAGATTGGAATCCGACGCATAGTACATGACATGTTTAGACAGAATAGACCTCCGACGTTGACATCTATTACAGAGAAAATTAATGAAGACGAAAGTTTACCAGCAATGAGCAGAGCTACAGTTCATCGGTATATCACTGATCTGGGATTTGTGTACGAACGCCGGACATGACGTTCGGTGTTTATTGAAAGAGACGATCTTGTCATTTTGAGAATGAAATATTTAACGGAGATCCGGAAATACAGATGAAAAAAAACCAATTTTACCAGGATGAGACATTTTTGAATGCAGTGAAGCACGCTTGGAGACCGTCTTATATCAAATCCGCACGACACGCTGCGTTGGAAGGCGAAACGACTGGAACGAACTCTCTAGGTGCTAACGGCTCGGAGCGAGCCGTTGTTGCCCCCGCTTAAGTGCTAACGGCTCGGAGCAAGCCGTTCGCTAAAAATGCCGTGGAATCAATATGCGCCGGCCAAAAATGTTAAAATTTATCATAATATAAAGAGGAAGAGTTGTTTTACTTGTTCCTCTATGCCTGAACTTGATCCGGAAAAAAATGAAGTGATGACGTAACTAGTCAGCTGATTGTCGGCAGACGATACTGACTCAGTACTCTCAGCGAAGAAGAATTGGAGTCGGATTCTGAATAAGAAGTGTAGTACGCGCAAAGTGTAAATATGTATATATATAATTACTTATAAATTTAGTTTTTCTCTTTTTATATACTCTTTTGAATAACTCATTTATAATGATGCAGTTGCAATCTAATAATGCCTTCATAATTCAAGACAAAACACAAGGTAACTTGTTTACTTTTTTGCCAAATTTTATACGCGTACTAGTTTTTGTTTATAAACACATAAAAAAGATGTGTCATAATAGACAGTAACTGTTATACTTTTGGTGTTCAGGATGAAATTGTGCCTAATTTGTATATCTTGGAATCTTGATATTAGTGGTGTAGTGACTATGTAGAAAGGCACAAAGTTAAAATTTATAAAGGAAAACATTTTGTCTTCAGACTTATAAGTGATTCTTCAAGTCTTATAACAAATTGGTAAGTTTATATTTTATTTCATTCCATTCTACATTTAGTTCTGAACAGTTTGACATATAATAAGTTAGATTTATAGTACATTTTATATTTTTTAACTAATTTTTCATAAATGACTGCACAGCGCCATAAATATGCTTAGCACTAAAGAGTGTCCAACCTAGCACCTGGAGGGCTAAAGAACGTTCCAGGGCGAGGAGGACGCCTGATCGTTGTCCATATTGGAAATGAAAATGGATTTCTCAAGGAACGAGGCGATGAAACAGTTCACAATGACGTGAGGCTAATTTTTCAAGGGAAGAAAAACAAAAAGCGGCTTGAGGGGTGGACTATCACGAAGAAATGAATTCTGCTTGTTTCGAAAATTGGTTTGAGGAGAAACTCCTGCCGAATTTACCACCCAGAAGCGTCGTTGTAATGGACAACGCCTCCTACCATTCCAGGACCGTGGAGAAATGTCCAAACATAAGCTGGAGAAAAGATGATATCCAGAAATATCTGACAAATAAAGGAGTCCGATGGTCTACTACACTTGTAAAAGCTGAACTTTTACAGTTGGCGGAACCTTTTCAAATGTCAGCTAAAAGATATGTTGTTGACCAGATGGCTGCTGAAGCTGGACACAGTGTTAAGGTTGCCTCCTTACCACTGTGATTTGAATCCTATTGAACTGGCATGGGCACAAGTGAAGAACAACGTCGCACTGCATAATGTTTCTTATAACATACATGATGTTGAAGAAATGTTGAACAATAACATATCAAACCTGTCACCCAAACATGGAAGAAGTTTGTGGAGCATGTGAGGAAACTGGAAGATGCACTGTGGCAAGTGGACAACCTTGTAGATAGTTTTACAGATGAAAACTGCATTGTTGTGAACCTCGGCAACTCTAGTGATTCCGAAACAGAGAACTGGAAGAAGAGGAAATCCTGGCCGAATGCCTTCCTCCAGAGTAACATAATGAAGACAGCAGTGTACAGTAAACAAAATAAAAAATAAACAAAAACTATAAAATACAAAAAAATAATAAAATTTAAAAATAAAATAAAAATGTGACGAAGCTCTTATAGACAATAGACAATATTCTTTATTCATAAACATTGAGTTTAGAATTTTCGTCATACAATAATGGTTACATGGCACAGGTAGAAAACAATAATATTTAATTATGGTGAGTGTTCTCTCCAGTCCATGAATTCTTGGGTGGTGTAGAATGGTCTCTGCAGAAGCCAATCTGATAGTGAACTTTTCAGACGTTGTGTCGGAATTGTCTTCAGGAATCCTGGGAGGTTGTTGTAGTAGACTGTTCCTCTGTATGATGGCTTCCTCTCAAATAAGCTCCGATGATGTGTAGCTATTGCAAAATTATGACCATTTCTCGTGTTGTATGAATGGAAGTCTCCGTTTCTAGTTTGTCCAGATTTTACCGAGTGTAGGATCGTTTCGAGAATGTAGAGAGCTACCACTGTTAGTACTTTTAGCTCCCTGAACGCTTCTCTGCAGCTGTGTCGAGGTTCCAGTCCGGTAATGGCTCTTATGGCTCTCTTTTGAATTATTAGTACTCTTTGTATATTAGTTAGAGTTGTCTCTCCCCAGACTATTAGCCCATATCTCAGGTGTGACTCGAATAATGAGTGATATGCTGTTTTTGCCATATCTGCATTACAGATTTGTTTAATTCTTCTTACCACGTAGACACAAGAGTTAAGCTTATTACAAAGTTTGTCCACATGAGGCTTCCAAGAAAGCCTATTGTCCAGGATGAGACCTAAATATTTTGTTGTGTCAGATGTAGTTAGTCCTGGAAGGCCTTCAAGCTGATTATGAGTAGATGTGAAAATTAGCTGCTGTGTCTTCTTTTCGTTTAAAACCAGGTCATTCATGCTGCAGTATTGCTTTGTTAGTTTGAAAGCTGTGGAAGAGTTGGTGTCTAATTGGTCTTTACTTTTGTTAGTGATGGTAAGAGCTGTATCATCTGCATACATAACAACTTTACAGAGTCCATTTAGATGTTGTGGGAAGTCATTAGTTAAAAGTATGTACAGGACCGGGCCTAGCACCGATCCTTGAGGCACTCCTCTGGTCACTGGTAGTTCTTCAGATTTTACTTTAATTATTGTTCCATTATTCATGTATGAGAACTCAACCAGCTGTTTTCTATTGTTTAGGTAACTTTTGAACCAGTCTGCTTCTTTATCGTCAATTCCCAAGAGTCTAAGTTTCTGTGTTATTACTTTATGTCCAAGGCAGTCAAATGCTTTGCTGAAATCAAGAAAGATGGTTGTAGCTAGGGAGCCCTTATCTAGTGTGTCTAGTATGTGTTCAGTCAGCTGCACTAGAGCAGTTACAGTTGATCTTCCCCTCATAAAGCCATGTTGTTTTGTGGTGAGTAGATTGTTTTGTTCTAGGTGATTTAATAGTCGTCTCAAAACAACACGCTCAAGTATCTTGGAAAATGTTGAGATTAGTGAGATGGGGCGATAGCTGCTCGGTTCATTTGTGTTGCCTTGTTTGAATTTCGGATACACTTTTGCTATTTTTAGACAATTTGGAAATATTCCTTGTGCAAGTGACTTATTTATTAGGCAGGTCAGTGGCATTAGGATCTCCTTTTTGCAGTATTTAACTATTTTTGACGAGAATTCATCTTCTCCTGCTGATGATTTTGGTTTTAGTCCATCGATTATTTTACTGATTTCATCGCAGTTTGACTTGGGGAAATGTAGTTTGGTTATTAGTGGGTTCTGAATTGCTGTTTGTGGGGGGTCATCTTGATTGTTAGAGAGTGTCCTTTCAGCTATTGTAGTAAAAAATCTGTTTAGTTAATTTGCTATTTCAGTTGGTGCAGTGATGGTTTCTTTGTCTACTGTCAGTGTGCAGGGCTGGGGGTTAGAGACGTGAGCTTTCCTTTCTTCATTAATTATATTCCATATCACTTGCATCTTGTTGTTTGTTTCCCCTATTCTGTTAGCAATGTGCTGCTTTCGAAGAGTTTTAAGTTTCAAGTCGTAGGCTTTCTTTTTCTCTGCAGCATCTCTTTTATCTACAGTTCTATTTGTTATGACTGATCGGTTTAGGGCATTTAGATAGTTGTCTTTAAGCTCATTGCATTCAGCGTCCCACAGTTTATTGGTGTTGTTTGTTCTTGACTTCACTGTAGTAATAGGACAAGTTATATTCATTGCTTGTTGGAGTGTTTTATGGAACAGTTCGAAAGCCCTACCAGCTTCATTTATGTTTAATATATTTTGCCAGTCCTTTGTCTCTAGTAAGCATCTTAGATCTTTCATTGTGTCTTTGTTGATTTTTCTCTTTTGTATAGTGGCTGGGGTGGTATTTTTTGCAATGTTGACATGACATATCTGGGCACAGTGATCGGATATGCCTGTTACTAGTACTTTGACATGCATGTCATTGTCATCAATATTTGTACATACGAAGTCAATGGATGTTTGTGTACAGTGTGTTACTCTAGTAGCAGGTAGTTTAGTTCTTTTGATATTATATCCCAGTAGTGCTTCTTCCAGCTTCTGTTTGTCTCCATTGATGGTCATGTTGTCAACGTTGATGTCACCGATTATAACAATTTGGTAATTTGTTTTAGGTAGTTTGTCCAGTTCAGCCATGAGGAAGTCAATTGCTAGATCTAAGTCACTATTTGGTGGTCTGTAAACACCTAATATATAGAGGTTTTGCCTTTTGAAGTTTATTTTTATGAGTGCTGTTTCACAGATTCGCTCTGAGACTGGATCTGATGTGGCAACCGAAATTGTTTCATTTTGCAAATTTGACTTTGCATATATTGCTACACCTCCTTTCCTGTATTTCTGTCTGGCGTATCCACTTATTAGCCGGTATCCTACAAGCCTAGTATTTTCTAGATTATCATTGTTTAGCCCATGTTCTGTTAACACTACTACATCCGGTTTAGTGTTATGTAGGAGATGTGCAATTCTGTCAATTTTGTTTTGTAATCCATCTACATTTTGGTGTGCCACTGTAAACTCTTGTACTTTTCTGACCTTGTTTGGTTTACAAAAATCCTGTATTTGTAAGCAGGGTGTTTGTGTTTTGCCTTTTTTGTGTGGATGAGACCTAAAAAAGAAGTGTCAGTAGTGGAGATTGTCTCCTCTGTATTGGTTTTATTCTCTTCTCCAAGTTGGGAGATGCTAATTTTTGTTGTTTTAGTTTGAGTCAGTTTTTTGGGCAGGGTTTGTCTGATTCCCTCTGTTATAGTTTGACTCAGTTTTTTGGGCAGGGTTTGTCTGATTCCCTCTGTTATAGTTTGACTCAGTTTTTTAGGCGGGGTTTGTCTGATTCCCTCTGTTATAGTTTGACTCAGTTTTTTAGGCGGGGTTTGGCTGATTCCCTCTGTAGTAGTGTGGTTAGACATTTCTTTATTATGTATAATATGCATGGCCTTATCAATGTGATTTTTGTAGAATTCCTCATAGGTCTCTCCTTCTTGTAGTTTTAGTGTAGTGATCGGAGGAGTTTTATGTTGTTTGAAAAATGTTCTGTTTTCATCTTTTTTAGAAGCTGTATTAAGATTATTTATACCATGTCCACAATTTGAATTATGTTTTGCAACTTGAAGAGAAACACTAAGCATGTTATTTTTACATGCTGTATTTTTAGTATGATTTCCTTTTGACTTGGTTAACTTTGTATTATGATGGTTGTATGTTGGAAGAGACAGATTAGGCAAAAATATGTCTGTGTTACAGTTTGCGGCTGGATTTTGGGATTGTTCAGTTAGGGCTTTAAGGGTGGTCTCCATGTCATTCAGTTTGATTTTTATTTGGGACAGTTCTTTTAGTAGAGCTGAGTTAGGGTTGTAACTTGTCTCATTATGGGAGGTTTGTGTTGCCGTATTTTTTAAATCATTAACTTTTTTCACCTGATTACATTTTAAATAGCGTTGGTTATTTTGTTTGAGGTGATTATTTTCATTTCTTAAGTTATTAATAAGTTGTTCAAGTTTTAATATACATTCTTCCTTAAACCTATCGTATTCTTCGTAAGTGGCTGTTAATTCATCTCTTAGTGTTTTTTCTTTTGTTAACTGTTTTTCTACTTCCTGCAGTTGTTCCACTAGGTTTGTATTGGTATCTAAGAGTGTTTGTTTTTCATTTATAAGTTTTTCAACCTGTTCTTCTAAGTTGTTTAGGTTGTTTAAATTTTCTATGTTCTTTATTTTTAACACAAGTTGTGAGTTGGAAAGTGTTAGTTTATGAAGATTTTCCTTTAGGGAAGCGTTCTCAGCTAGGAGTGTGTTCCCTACCTCAGCAGCTAATGTAAGTGAGGTTTCAGGGTCAAGTTCCTCTATATTACCACAATTCAGAATTTTAGAGTTAATTTTCTCAATGGCAGGACTTGAGGTAAGAAGAGCGTTACTAGTGGTTTCTTCACAGTTTATCTTACTTGTTTGGCAGTTTTTATTTGTTTTTGTCCTGTCTATATTACTGAGACAAGCTTGACATTGCCAGGTTTCGATGTTGTATTTGGAGAGATTTTTAAACTTGTTGTCTGGCCAGTTTAGACATTTAGAATGAAACCATTTATGACAGTTTCCTGTACATAAGATGCCCTTATGTTTGACACCAATTGTGCATATACCACATGGATACCTAGACATTTCTTGCTATAGTTATAGTAAAAGAACAATAAATATGTTGCAATTATTGTTAATTTTAATTGTCAGAATAATAGAAATTGTTGGACAGTTTCTGCTTAAGGCTTTTAATAATAATTTGTAGAAATGGGTTATATATTAATGGCAGCTATATAACAGTGTCAAAATTTATAAAGTAAGTACGAATCCGGTTCCTTGTTATTATTGATATGTAACATGCAGTCTGCTGTTATTGAATAAGAAAAATTGAAGGCACTGTACTTCAGAGTATTATTGTCAATAATGTTAGCCGGTGTTAGTGTGAGTTGCTGTTATTTCAAGTGATGGAATGTGCCTACTGTGCACTGTCAGCATTGCTCATCGTCGATTGACACATTTCTCATTGCCATATGTTATGGTACTTGTCAATTACAGTTTACTTCTTCAGTAGTTTTCATTTGACTTGTTATGTATAAATGTTATCTTCAATGAGTCAACTAAGAAAAATGATTAGTGCTTGGTTGTATTGAGTTTTCAAATTAAATATTTAACATAAAAGATGGTTCATAATCACGTTTGAATCTATGTGGCTTGTATCTTGTTTTAAATTATTCTTGTGTCTTATTGACCAAAACTTTTAATGCGGCCTCTGGCAGTCTCAAGCCTGCAAAACGATCTTAATCACTTAAGTTTCGAAACGCAGAGAGAAAGTTTGTCACACATTAAATGGCAAATTCAATACACTATATATTACCATAATATAAAGCCACATAGATACATTTTCATTTAAAAAATAAAACATGTATTTTTAACGATGATATATTGAAAAAATATATCATTAGCTTTAACACTGAAAGTCGGCCGATTAACATGGGACAAACACACAATTGTTTGTTTTTTTATGACTAAAAATACAGTATAACGCTTTTTATAAGATAACGCATTTATTACATTTTCAAATTTATCCCTAAAAAATTTTCCCGGTTTTGGGTTCATTGGGAAAGTGACTAAAATTTATATCGACCTTCAGGCCCGGATTTTCCTGTCTAGGAATACTAGTCGGTCTTCCCTAATTTGGTGGGGATTAAATTAAATAAAATTAAATTTGGGCCATTGAATCAATGACAATCAGATTTAGAAGAAACTATGTTAATGAGTAGCCCAAAATTTGTCTATTTTAAGAATCTCGGGCCAAAAGCGTTAAAAATTTTTTCAAAAACCCCAAGATCCCGGCGACCAGAGGCCCCGGACCGCGGGTTTCCCCACGAGCCAAACCCGAGTTAACGGATCTGTAGCAACTCCCCCCAAAAGTAGGAAGGTCCCCCGGGGCCCCAAAACCAAGTTACACAGGGAAGGAAAAGGGAAATAAATCAAAAATAAAAAACCTACGGGAGAAACAAAACAACTTTACAGAGGAGAGAATCAAAACCCCCATTTGGCCAAACCAACCAAAAACCCGGGCCCATATTTTAAAAATTTTAAATTAACACAATTTAATAACAAGACAAACCCAAATTAACAAGTTTTAATACCAAAACACAAATACAAAATTTAACAATCAATTTATGCCTTTGAATTTTAGTTTTTATAAAAAATAAGAAAAGCAAAAAAATGATTTAGAAAACAAACTTTTGAACATCACTTTTAATTCAACGGCAAAATTAGCGAACTTCTTATTCCCACAACGAAAAAAAGGGCCGTTTGGTAATTTAAAATTTAGCCAAAGAAATTTCTTTTGGTTTTAACCTGGAAAAAATTTTAATTTTTTAAAAAAGTAACAACCGTGATTAATTATCCCTGCAATAATTTTTAAAAAAGGGAAAAATAAAAGACTACCTTAATATAAATAATAATGATTAACAAAAATACATACAAAAACTAAAATATAAACTTTAAAACAATTAAAATAAACCGGAAATATAAAAAAATAAAAAAACAAAATTCTTTGTAATAAAATTCCCCTTTTTTTTTAATTCCCCGCGTTATCCCCGGGAGCCCGATAAGAATTTGAGGGTATCCCAAAAACAAGATTCCACCAACTTTTTTCCAAAAACCCGCAACCCAAAGCCCCCGCCGGAAAAAGTGGAAAAGACTGACTGAGTTTTGTTTTACCAAAAGATGGGGGTGCTTTTTAACTGGGAAGGGGAACCTTCAACCACCAGGCCATAGCCAGTAGAAAATAAGAAATCCAAAAAGGGCCCTTAAATAAAGTTAAAAATTTTGGAACTTAAGACAACACATCGGCACCCTAAGTCCGGGCCTTCAACAAAAAATTAACACACAAAAAAAAATATAAGGGTGGGGGAACAAACATACAATTTTCAGGGGAGGGAAGATTTTAGCTAGAATTGTTGGAAAAGTAAGAACAACAAATTCCCTTTAGATTAAACATAAACAAAGGCCAATGAGGCAAGGGGTTTGAAACAAGCACGATCAAATCAAATTTATCTTGGAGCTGGTATTTGAGCCTGAAGTGGAAAATTTTAACTCCACTTAAAAAGGTTTCAAAATTTCGGGCCAATTTTAAAGAAAAGGGGACTAAAAATTTCCAAAAGGAAAAATGCCTGGTTCGAACCAAAAAACCAAGAAAAGGGGTTAAATTAAACCTTGAAAGCAAAGTAAGAAGTTAACATTTTCAGATTTTCAAAAAATGAAGGGTTTAAAATTTTACACACGTTTTAAAGATTGGCCACTATTACGATTTCCCCCAACCAAAACCCTTGAAGAAAGGGGGGAAAAGGAAGCTCAAACACGAAGGGGGAACTGGAACCTCCAACAGGGAAACGCGGGAAAGAAGGCAACCCTGGCAAGGACCGAAAACAAAAGGGTTAGAGACGTAAAAAACCCCCCGCGAAAACAAAACAGGGGGGAGAAACCGTCGTATAGGCCGAAAACGAGGGACCGCCTGGTCCTGCAAAAAAAATCCAAAAAACACTTTAGGCGAAGAGCGAAGGGACACTTGTCATGGGCCCACAAAATAGGGAAGAGAAAAGGTCCGGGGCACCAGGGGGGTAGAATCAATTCTTGCAAGAAAAAACACGGCCCAACTTTTGGGAAACCGGGGGACACTTCGGGCCTAAAACCCCCGATAGAAGAGAGCTTTTTACCTGAGTACAATGAATGGATGGTGGAAAACCACCGATGGCCACAATATGGTTTTTCGGGGCCCAAAAGCCGGGTGAGGCGCAAAGAATGAGTCCCCTAAAGGGGGAGTACGCCCAATCCATCCCCTCAAAACTTTGGGCGTGGGGGTGGGGCAGCCCCCCACTTTGGAAAAAAGCCCTAAAAAACCGCGTTGGAAGATTTAAAACCCAAAGTGAAAAAATTTTGGGTTGGAGGGAGAGAAAAGGAGGGGTGGCGGAACCCCAAATGCCTTAAAGGGAAAAAGGGCACATGCGCCAGAAGTTTTTCCAAGGTGCGGCGGTCCCATAGTGGTAAAAGGGGGGACAAAGGGGTTGAACCCTCTTCATGAGGGGGGTAATAGGGGAGAGGAGGGCCAGCCTGGAAATTGCCAAAGACCAGAACCCCCACCGGGGGGGTACCTACCTTCCGGAAAGGTGGACCCCAAGGGGGAAGGTTGGGCTGGGAAAATGGGAGCTTAAGGTTTGGATTTTCAATTTGGGAAAACCAAACAAATTCCAAAGTTTTACCAAACAGGAGTCTGCACCGGCCGGCTCCCGGAGGACCCCCCTAGTAAAACATTTAAAGGAGGGCTTCAAAAAAAAAACCCCCAAGGCATTCGCTGTGCTGGGAAGAGCACAAACCAAGGAGCACTCCCCAAGAGCCTCACCGGTCTGCAAATTGAAGTACTAGAATTTCATTTTTTGATGAAAGGGAAGGAAAGGGAAAACTGGACGGTACAGAAGATACTTCGATACAGAGGGGCAACCGGTAGGCCCGGAAAGGACCCTTGAGAAGAAGAGTGGACCAGGTGGCCCCCCTTCCTGGAGATCAAGTCAGGGTTCTCCCACTAAACTTAGTCCAAAGTAGTGCAGTCAGCAGAGGGAAAAGGGCAAGGGGACCCAAGGGTTCCTAGTTCGGCAAGGGTGTGAGACTGCCGCGGGGGGAAAGATGGGGCTTAAAGTTAATGGGAACCTTTAAAGAACCCAGGTTTTGGGGCGGTTCGGGGTTTTTCAAGAAGAAAAAGGGTGCCCTGATTCGGCCGTGTCCGAAGCATCGGTTTTGGAGGCCATTTCCGACCAAAAAGCCATTTTAAAAAACTTATAGATTTAAAGGGCCTTTTTCTCCGGTGGACAACTTCGTCAAAAAAGGATGGTGCCGAACCTCCCTGGGGGAAAAGGGCCCCTTGGCCGGGGGAGGAGGCAAAGCCCGAAGAAAAAAAGGGCGAAATTGGCTCCGAAGGGATTGAGTAGCCTTTGAGAAAAAGGGGCAGGCTGTTCCCGCCAAAAAAGGGAAACCTTTCCAAGTTGCAAAAGCAAAACACTGCGAAACGGGGTGAACACAAATTTTTCCCCCCCCCCACAAAACGGCATTTTGGCATTTGGGAAAAAATTCCATTGGGGTCCATGCCGATTTGCAGCGCCTCGAAGACAAACCCAGGATTCACCGGCAAAATTTAACTTTCTTGGTTGAAAGTGGAGGGGATTTAAAAGGCATAAACTTTTCATGTGGCGGGTTCCCGAAATCTCATTGACAAGAGATCCGAAATTTGAACGGGAACCTTCCCAGGAAGAAAAGGCCGGCTATTTAGGAGGACCAAAGAGCAATGAACCCATTTGGAAACATAAAAATTCTTCCGCTTCAGCCCGGCTGTGGTGTTTCAAGGGAATCAATTTTCCTGGTTCTCCGAAAAATTAAAATTCCCTTGACCAAACGGAAAGAGAGGGAGTCCGTAAACACCCAAGGAGCTCCGATTAACCATAAGCAGAGGCCTAAAAAAGGGGGGCCAGGGCAACAAAAAAGTGACTCCATAGGGGCCGCCAAAGTTCAATACCCTTGTAAAATTTTAATCACACCCCAACACCATAAAATGGGGGCTTTTTGAGGTACCCCGGGGACAAAACCCCCCTGGTGGAAAAAACCCCGGGGAAATGAACTCGAGGGAGACCCGGGCAGTAAACCAAGACACAGTTGGGCGCTGGCAGGGGAGATGCCAACGGATAGGGGGGAGTTTTGTATTGGGGTTCCAAACCCCCCTTGTAAATTTGGGATCAAACCACTGGGCCAAAACTCGGCCGTTCTTGATAAAACCCCTTTGGGCCTCGGGGTCAAGCCCAACCACTTAGAAATAAATCCCCGGGGATTTAAAAACCCTGCCTTGCAAAGAAACCCCAAACCCCCAGGGTGCCCTTGATTTATTAGGAAGTTTGAATTTATAGGTGGAGTTTATCTCCTTAATTGAGGAGTGGGGGCCCTATGCATTAAGGAGGGGCCTAAAAAAAAGGTTGTGAAAGTGGAAAAGAATAAAGGAAGCCTTTTCCAAGGAACCCAAAGACGCACCAACGTGTTCCCAAACAAAAAAAGCCATGGCCAACAAGGCGCAATCGAAAATCACGAAAGCTACAACCGTTTTAGGGCACTGGTTAAGGCAAAATGGCCAGGTAGGCCCGAAAAGCGGGAGGAGGTGGAGGGGAGAATTCGGCCATCCGCCCACACTGCGCGGAAGGGCAACTTTTGGCCGAATGGCCAGTTTGATCCACTTGAAGGGGCCCGAGAAACACCTCCTGGCGAACTTCCATTCAGAAATAGGGTTTCGACGGGAACCGAGCTAAAATTTCCTTGGAAGGCTAAACTCTCAATCCCAAAATTTTACCAAAGGCCGAAGAACCAAAAAAATTGAGTCTTCGGTGAGATGCTTTCCAGGTTTTAAACGGGAAGGTGTAGGTTCAAAAGGGCGCAACCCTAAAAGGGGTGCGGTTTTGGGAAAACAACAGGCTGTAGAGAATGCCCCTCCCGGGGGTAAACTTTCCTCCCCCCGGTATGAGTACGAGAAGACCGTGGAATTAGGCTTTCCACCAGATAACGGCCAAGACGAACTCCCCCCCAAAGGGAATTGATTTAAAACCTCGAAAGAAGCCCCCTGTGTTGGATTAAAATAATTGAGAAACGGCCACTGGGGGATCCCCCAATTTTTCCCCCAAATCAAAGGGGACGGACATGGGGGGGGTTAGGCGCTGAAGCTCACTGGCAAAAGGAGGACCCAAGGAATAAAAACAAGGGCGGAGAGAAAAAAACAAAATAAAGCTTCCTGACCTGAAAAAGGGAACCTCGGGGATAGACCGTTTCTAAAAAGTTTTTGGGTTTCAAACCAGCTTTTTTTCCGAATTGGAAGGGCCCGGAAAGGGTTTTAATTGGACGGAGTAGGCAAAAATTTCCATCCGCCTAGCCATCACCACGTCCCATTTAACCGATTTTGGTCAACCCGGGGGCCCGGTTGAACCATAAACCAAGGAGCCACTCAAGAGGCAAACCGGTCCCTTTAAACATAAAAAATTCCAACCCAGGGAAACTCCACAAATATTCTTAGGTCACTAACCACTTAGCCAACCATAGAGGGGCCTTTTACGGTAACCGGAAAAAACCCCCGAAAAAAAATACATAAAATTTTCACAACCAAAAAAGCGCGGAACCTAATTTAAAAAAAAATTTAAATTTCGCTGGGGCCAAATTGAGGGTTTCCAAACCCAAATTTCACAAAGAAATAAAAAACGTCTAGTTTCAATACGAATAACCCAGCCCCCGAGCCAAATATGAACCAACCCCAAAACCCCATGAAACCCAAAACAAAATAACCATGCCAATTGGTTTTTTATTTTTTTAAAAAAAGTTTAAACTTGTTTACTTTGGTTTTAAAATTTAACAAAAAATAAATTTTTTTTTAAGGGGCCCAAGCAATTAAAACCAAAGTTCCCAAAACCATTTTTCGAAAAAATTTTAAAAAAACCCAAAAAAACCTTTTTTTTTTTTTTTTTTTTAAAATTAATTTAATAGTTTTTAAATTTAAAACCCCACCCCCCAAAAAACCAAACCCAACGGGGATGGCAAAAACAATTTTTACGTAATTTTGGGTAAAAGAAATTTTACAAATAAAATCCATAAAACATCTTAATATCAGGAAGCAAGAAATAAATCAAAAACAAAGAAAAAGTTAAACAAAACCAATAAAAGGGAAATAAAATGCCTTAAATTTCCCAGCTACTCCATGAGCTATTAATACGGCATAAAAAAAATTATAAAAATTAAAAATTTAAAACCCATGGCCTTTTTCCGGGTAATAACAAAAAGAAAATATAAGAAATTATGGAAAGTTAACTAAAAACTTTTGGACATTTTTAAAAAATTTAGCCATTTGGGACCCAGCCGGGTCCCAAAACCCCGGGCATCACCGTTAAAGGGAAAGGGGGCCCAAAAATGGACTTTTTAAAAAAAATTTATAATTACAAAAAATAACAAGGGGAAACCATTTAATATCCCGATTAAACTTAAAGAGAAAAAATAAATATATAAGGTAAAAAGAAAAAATAACTGACAAGAAGGGGAAAATATAAAATTTTTTAAAATTGGGAAATTCCCCCCTTTAATAAAAGGAAATAAGAAAAATTTTCCCCATAAATTGTTGAACCAAGTTTCCCCCACATAAAAAAAAACCCCAAAAGGCGCATCAATTTTGGGGCCCTTTTATGATTTGGGCTTAGGCCAAATAATTTTTTTTCGCTTTTAACAAAAAAGGGGGGAAAACCCCAACCTCCAGCCGAAAAAGATACCAACATCCGGGGAACTAAAAACTTTAACCCCAAAATTAGTTTATTTGCAATTTAAGTCCAAACATGGTCCTCCCCCTAAGAGATTTAACATTAAAAAACCCCGTGATAAACCACTTAAAAATTAAATTAGAAAAACAGCAAAAATTTAATCAGTTTAAAACCCCAAAAATTTCATAACCAAAATTTTTTCCAACAAAACTTAATGAAAACCCTTAAATAGGTAGGATAAAATTTTTATTTGTAAAAATTAAGTTAAAACAATTTAAGAATTTAAAAATTTCAATTATAAAAGTTTTCCCCAATGGGTTTTAAAAATGCAAATAAAAGGTTTTGAAAATGGGAGAATTGCATACACGGTAAATAAAACCCCCTAAATGGCTTATTCCCTGCAAAAATTTCCCCCGGGTATGCCCAAAAAAAACAAAAAAATTAAAAAAAATCTATATCCCAACCCCAAAATACCAATTTAAAAAAAAATTTGCAAAAACCAACCGGCGCGAACCTTGGAAATTGGGACCGGAAAAAAATTTTAAACAAACTCTAGACACCAAAGTGGAAAAAATATTTTTTAAAAACAAATTTTTTCCCCCAAAGGGTGTGTTTTAAAACTACAAAAAAATTTAAGGGGGAATGCATATCATAAGAGATTCGAAGGCAGAAACAAGGACCCAAAAAAAACCAGGGTTTTTAGGGGGAAAAGGGAACTGTGGCAAAAGGCTTAAAAAGAACACAAAAAAATCATGGCCGCTGCCAACGAAACCGTTGACGTCACCGGTAACCCCGGTACAACTTTGACTTGTACTCGAGTTTGAACCTCTGCTAGAAAATAAATACTCATCCAGTTTCGTTGTGTTGTACACACAAATTTAGCTTATTTAATTCTCCGTAATTTCATATAACTTACATATTTTTATGGAGACTGAGAACTTTTATAGCAGGTAGAATAAAAACAAGAAATTTTAGCTTTTTTAGAGTAAAGCTCAACTTTAAAAATGTCTAAAACAAACAGTACTTAAGATAAGTCAGTGAAACTTTAAGCACATGTGAACAAGGTTGTTTTTTGTAGTCCGTCAAAATTCTAGAAGTTTTACTATTTAACAAAAAATTTTACAAAATTTTCTGCTATAATTTTTGTAAACACTTGCGATCTTAAAAATGGTTGATCATAAAAACTTCCAAAACAGTTCAAAAATACCGGATTGAAAAATAAAGTAAGATTAAAAACAGTAAGTACGATAAGAAAATCTTGCGATTATATATCACATGATAATTCAACAGACATCGATATGCGCTCATGTGGAAGCATATCCCGAGGCTCAGCACTTCAAAACTATTTTCAACAGACATCGATGTGCCGCTACCGACCGAGCCACCGGACGCGGTGTTGCCACGTCAAGCAGCTGGACTTCCATCCCGTATTAGGGGACTTATTAGCTACGAATGACAGGTATACATGTTACATATAAAGGCTGGTGAATTACTCACAGTTACTAAAAATGTGATAAGTACATCTTGCAAATCGCCAATATAATGAGTGGCTCTCATTTTCACGGTACATTCAGCTTGTTACATGTGAAATTTACATAATTGTAAACCTGTAAATAAGTTATTTTTTAATTTGAAAATCTTGTTAGAGCTGTAGCATTTTAAAACCTGTAGTTGGAGGTCCAAAGCCCTCATGACAAAAGATGATTAAAAATTTGTTTAGATTTAGATAGAAAACATGAATGATTAACTGTTTAATACTTACACAGGAATAAACCGTTTGTGCGCTGTTTAAATACTTCCAGGCCACGAATCGGCAACGTCGAAACGCTTAGTTGAAACTAGTTCTGAAGTGCTGAGCCTCGGGATTTGTTTCCACATGAGCGCACATCGATGTCTGTTGAATTATCATGTGATATAAGATCGCAAGATTTTTTATCGCACTTACCGTTTTATAATCTTACTTTATTTTTCAATCAGGTATTTTTGAACAGTTTTGGAGGTTTTTATGATCAATCATTTTTAAGATCGCAAGGGTTTACATAAATTACAACAGAAAATTTTGTAAAATAGTAAAACTTCTAGAATTTTGAAGGACTACAAAAAACAACCTTCTTCGCGTGAGGTTAAAGTTTCACTGTCTTATCTTAAGTACGTTTTGTTTTAGACATTTTTAAAGTTGAGCTTTAATCCAAAAGTGCTAAAATTTCGTGTTGTTTTATATTCTACCTGTTATAAAAAATGATTAAAGTCTTCAACAACAACAAATGTAAGTTATATGAAATTACGTAGAATTAAATAAGCTAAGTTTTGTTGTACAACACAACGAAATCGGACGAGTATTTATTTTGTAGCAGTGATTCAAACTCGAGTACATTGCTTTTTGAATCCGACAGTAGTTTTCATTCAATCAGAGAAGCAGGCGTTGAACCCTTACGAAACCTGGATTTGGCTCTGTCACAGAAGAACAATATTTAATATCTAAGACACAAGGACTTAGTACTTTAGATTATATTTTATTCAGACATTACAGTATTTATTGGTACCTATGTTTTTTTTAATTTGTTCAATATTAGTTTGGTGGCTTGTATTGACAGGCAGACGATATAGCCTACATACAATATAGCCAACAAAAATAAATTACAAGTGCATTGATTACAGTACATGTGTATTTGTAAAGACATATTTAGTACGTTTTTGGATATCTAGCCCATTTTTTAGGGAATTTTAGTACAATATTTTCCCCTTCAGTGGAGACACTGATGGTACTGCAACAAGAAGACATTTTTAGAACGAGTTGACAAAGGACCCCTGACCTAGATTTGATGGAGATGTCCTGCCGTCAGCAGCTGATGGATAGATCACGTCATCAGTATCTTGTCTTTGGATTTCAAGAGGTTGAAGATACAGAACTCTTGTTAACTTGCTGTGGTAAGAAATAGGAATATTTATAAATTCAATACTGTATGTATTAAGCCTAGTTGCTGAATGTTGATTAGTTATTTGAACTTCATACAGAATAGTTTATACATTGTTTATTGTTGCAGATTCTATTCTTTATTAGGCCTACTTGGTAGTTAGATATTGCTGACAAATAATAATTTGTTTTCAATATTTTGTTTCTAGCCATCTTAGATGTTATTGATAAACTATGTATTGTTATTGTTTTGCCATTGGAATAAAATAATTATATTCAATAAGACCGGTTATTTTTATATAGGCCTACGTACATATCATTCATTATTTTTTCATTATGTTTTTTCCTATTAGAAATTATATTTACTAGGTGACTACGAATTAATTTGTTTAATATTCTGAATATTGTTGCTTTTCTATTGCTGAATATTTTACAGTGTATAAGAATTTTTCGAGGCTGAGACTAGCATAATAACGTGCCTAAATAATGAATCGGCTAAGATAAGTGTTTAATTTATTATAATTGCATGGCCATAGCCTTGCTTAATGGCTCAATAAAAACGTTAATCGTATACCTATTATCTTATCCTCCAGTCTACAAATTATTAAGCGTGCAGCTGCAGAAACCCACAATCATAGATAGTCTAGATGGGTCTCAATGTTACAGTTTCTCTTGTTACTATTATTATTATTTCAGTATATAATTCCCAGTTTATATTGTTATCATATTTGTTGCTGTTCTAGTTTATTTTTGTTATTATTGATAATTGGTAGTTAGAATTATTACTATACTACATAATAGCATTTTCATAGTTTATAAATTATTTTAATTGTTGGTTTGTAAATTGTTACTATTTTGTTGGCCAGGTCATTCTTACATTAATATTGCTGCATATTAGTTTATTAACTACTTCAGTCAACTTACTTGTTCTGTTAATTACTCTCTGTTATGTTGCTAGTTATGTTTTATTGCTATGTTTAACTTTGTTTTAATATTTATTTTATTATATATAGTCTATTTTTTTTATCCTAGTTTTGCTAAGTTATTATTCTATTCTTGCTTGTTTTGTTATGATAGTTTGTTACTCTTGTTAGTTATTAACTTCTCAGCCACATTGCCTTTGATATTTCTCGCCAGCCATCTAAAATTATTCTTGCATGTAAATTGGTGTAATGCCATTGTAATGTAAATAAATAATGCAAGTAGTTTAGTGCCCAAATTTGAATTCAGTGTAAGTATTTTCCCATCAAAATAAAAAATTATACGTTACGAAAACAACAGAACAATCGCAACGCAGCACCACTCCGTGAGCTTGAGCACTCCGAGAGCGCTCTGAACCCAACAGAAACCGCAGACTTGTGGGTTACAGAGGGCAGAGCCCCTCGACCAATGGGAGGCAAGCCCAACCGCACCGCGGTTCAAATTTAGAGTGTTACCAATTTGCAACAAGAAATTTACCCCTTTACTACTAATTTTACCCTCTGAAATGTGAAATAACATTATTTTGGAAGTTTTGTTACTATTCACCCCACTGTTTCTATTCACCCCATTTTACGGTAATTTAAATGGTATTGCAATAATTTTTTTTTATTTTTGATGTTTTTTGCACTGAATGCAAATTTCAGCACGGAGGCCAAACCCCTGAATTTAACATGTTACGAAATAAACCACATAATTTACCGAAAAATTTGAAAAACTAATGTCACAACCTTTAGTGTTTTTTACATTTCCGTTAATTTAAATGGTATTTTAATCCTCTATTTGTTATTTTGATGTGATTTTTGTTTTGCACTGAATACGAATTTGAAAACTATTTTGGTCTATTACAATTATTTCTCAAGATATAACAGAAAAACTACTTTCGCAGCGAATCGTGATTTGTGGCTATTACGTGATCATTATATACAAGAAATATTCATCACGTAACCCGATTTAACCTATAATCCTGCCGGAGTAACGACCAGCAGGCTGTCATGGAGGCCAAACACTAATTTAACCCTCCTAGTGTTCACTATGTACCCTCAAAATGTTAGGCGGATTTAGCTTGATTTGCAGACATTTGTTTGAAAAATAATATAAAATATATTTATTATTATAAATACATACTATTATATATCATTTTATTTGTTATATTACACTGAATATTTTACAATATGTTTTATGTACATACCTTCATTTTGAAAAATTTTGTGCATCCAAAACTGAAGAAAACATTTTTTTTCGTTGTTTTAGAAAAGTTTTCACTGTTACCATAGAAATAAAATAACACAAACAAACAAATCCAGGATAGCCATCTTGTTCAAAATTTAGTAAACTTTAAAAATGTATACAATACATACAAATGATTTGCTCAGCAAAAATTGGAAAGGACAAAAAACAAACGTAAACACCGGCGAGTCAACATGGCCGATCCTCCTTCACTGACTGTTACAGCTATTTTGTAAACAAATCACAATTCTCTCGATGCGTGTAATCGATCATACTCGACTATCGATTATTCGGTATCATCTCCTGTTTCGATTGATACCACATAGAGTATTATTGACGGAACGATAATGCCAGAATAGCATATGTAACAATGGACTGCACAGTTGCCGACGCATCGGCAATTAACATTTACGAGACGTACTAAATTGCCGATGCATCGGCAATTAACAACAGGAGGGTTAATACAAATTACGCAGACAACTAGGATAAGTTAGGGTATTTATGCAGTTTCTTGCCACCAAACAAATTTGGAACATTTTGCTTGAAATTGGCTGTATTTTCACAAAATATGCTTTTTATTCCGCGGAAATAACGTATTTTGCCGAAAAATTCGAAAAAAACCATTGTCACAACTTTTAGTACTTTTGTCATATTTCCGTTAATTTAAATGGTATTTTAATCATTAAATTTTATTTTCAAAGGTGGCAAGAAAGTGCATATTTACCTAAGTTAGGTTATGACATTAAAAAATGCATTTTTTGAGCTGAATAAATAATTTTACTCCAAAACCAATTATATATTTGTTTAGTATAAAACAACACGTGAAATGAAAAAAAAAGTGTCAAAAAGTAAAGATTTTTTAAAAAGTTGCTTTTTTAATATCAGATACAAAACTAGTGTTTCGATTTTTTCGTTACAAAACGAGTTTTCTGCGGATAAAATCAATGTCATCAATAGATATAAACTCATATTTGTTCAACAAGAAATCATATTTTCAGAGGTGGCAAGAATGTAGACGCTTTGTAAATGTTGATTTTTAGGTTTATATTTCTTGTTAAAAAAATAGTAAAATATAAATTTATATCTTTTGAGGAGGTTGATTTCATCTGCGGAAAACTAGTTTTTTACGGAAAAATCGAAATTTAGTTTTTTATCTGATAATGAAAAAAACAGCCTTTTTAAAAATGTTACTTTTCGGCAAACTTTTTTTATTAATTCACGTGGTTTTTTAATGTTGAACACAAAAATATATAATTGGTTTTTCAGTAAAATAATTTTTTCTGCCTGAAAAACACATTTTTACTGACCTAATCAAACATAACCTAACTTGTGTTATCTATTTACTCAAGAAAAATTTGTGTTATGTGTTTGGCCTCTGTGACAGCCTGCCGGCTGTCACTCCAGCGGGATTATAGGTGAATTCGGTTTTCGTGATAAACCCTCGAACGGGAACTTAAAGGAATTTCCGTTGGTTTTAGTGCTACTGAATTGGAACTTAACAGAAATTCTGTTGGTTAGCATCTGTCAGATTAATTACTTGTAATAATAAACCTACTAGCGCTATCTGCTTCATTTGAAGATCGTTGGAATTGGGAGATATTCCTCTTTACAGACGTTTCTGGGACGGAAGACAAGCAGAAACTGAATTATTACAATTTCAAGTCAGCAAGTGACAGCTGTTTTCCAGTATGACATCGCTATTATTGTTGCGTTGTGTATCTTTTATAATGCCTGTAAATGTACATTTACATTACTATCCTATATCAAAATATATTTATTTTATAGAGCATGTTTTTCTATAAATTTTAGTGCTATTTTAAAGTCTATAGCGATAACAATATAATTTTGGCAAATTTGTTAAAATCCCAAACCATGGTAACCAAGTTTTGCAAAAAATGTACTATGAATATTTGGTTACATTAGTATAAGTCCTACAAACTCCCAAATAACTGTGATACAGTGAAAACCCGATTGTCCATCACCCTATTTTTCACCAGGTTCTGTTATCCGTCAGTGTTTGGGTTCGACACACTACAATATGACAGTTGCCATATGAATTATCCGTCTGAAAGACAACAATTTCCTCCTCCAGCCGTCTAGCCCTCATAAGCCTAGTTCTAATGGCCTGTCATCCGTAAGGCCTCGTCTGCTGTCTACCAAATAACAGGTCGTTGGAACAGCTCGCCTGTGTACGCCTGACGTACGGACAGGCCTTCCGGAGCTGCCTGAACAGATCCTGTAGAACATGGAGAAAGAGGCGGCACTACAAAGGCCTGTGGTCGTAATTGAGGTTTTAAGCCGCAACGCCTACACAGGTCATGGGCCGTTGGAACGGTCATGTCTGATGATACACAGGCTACACGCTATCCGTATACCGCCATCGGGCTGCCTGATGTCTACGAAAACACTGGCTGTGGGAACATTTCTTTTAATGTAATACACTGTACTGCAGTTTAGTTTTAAGAATGTTGATAGTTAATTTTTGTGCTCATTACATAATGTACAAGCTTATGTTTTACATTAAAACTAGGCCTACTGTAATAAAAGCGTAATTGTGACCTGCAGTATATACATTCTGTAACATGTCTTTTTTCTAACCTTTTTATTCTCATTATGTTAATCAATATGTACTATCCAGCATTAAAATTGAATGTGCATAAGCACTAAAAATAAGTATCTAGCAATATAAGTGTGAGGGTGAATTCTCTATAATCAGTCTATTCTCCAATCCATCACGGCCGCGGTACCTACCCCTGACTGAAAATAGGGTTTCTACTGTACCTGTATATTTCCTAAAACTAGATACAATTTGGTATATTTTGGTTATCTTGGCATTTAGAATTTAGCTGTATTCTATGTTAGAAAACATAAACATACTCTTAATCCTGAGCCACAAATTCTTTAATGATTTAATAAGACTATGTTTAATTAAATAAAAGAAAAACATGTTCCTTAATTGACCTTAATATGGAGTACTCTACACTCCAAACTGCAATTTGAGCAGTTATGTAGAACAGTTAGGAAGTGAATACTAAATTAATAACTGCATATTGTGAACTAACCTAATTCAACTCTTAATTTTATGTTATAATCCTTAAAATATATCACGAAGGCCTCTAAAAGTAACTTACAATTTTGTTATAGAGGAGAGAGAATTCTCTGAAAACTGGTTGGATTGTTATCATCCTGCCTCAGAATCAAGTGCACAATGGAACATGTAAAGGTAAGGGCTATATATATTGTATGGTTTTCTAAGGAACCATGCTGTCAAGATTTGTCTTAAATTGTTGCTTGATTACTTAACCAAGAAGGAATTTCATCCAAAATACTAGTCGAACAGGAAAATATTAACTAATTAAATACAACTTCGGGCATCATTATTTTGGGCAAAAGTTTAACTATAGGGCCTAGGCTACAGGCAAAAAATTGTAGAGTTCAATTGTATTGATACCTGATAAAGAAGTTTATTACAAGTATCCATCATGACTCAAGAATCATCTCCAAAGATATGGTATTACTGTTTGCAATGATAACTATTTTATGAATCAAACAGTCATAAAAACATTTAAATAAAATTTAATAATAACATATAGTCACTAGTCAAGAATCAAGAATCATTTATTCCATTGACAAACATAAGTTTGAATAGGACATGTCAAATCTACAAGTACAACTCTAATCTAAAACAAGGCAGTTAGGCAGTTGCACTATGTCAAAATTTGCTTATCAATAAATCATTAAATATTAAATCTACAATAAATCACTATATATTAAAATTTAACAATAAATAATTACATAATAAAATTCAACAATAAAATTACCATATATTAAAGTTCAACAATAAATTACTATATATTAAAATTTTACACATATTTACTATACTCTTCAACATACACATATTTAAATTAATCTATACTTAAAACAGAAAAGACTATTACATTTACATATTTCAAAAAGTTATGTTCAAGTCAGACTCTAGAAACTCGGAAATAGAATAAAATGGATTATTGAGAAGCCAGTTATAAATGACAGTTTTAAATTTATTACGTGGTATGGTCCAAGCAATCTCGGGGAGCTTATTAAAAAATGTAACACAATTAATTTTATAGGACTTGCCTGTAAGGGTAAGCCTATGATGAGGAATATCCAGATTTATTCTATTTCTAGTCTTATGATTGTGTATGTTTTGTCTTTTTTGAAATAAATTTAAATTATCTTTGGCATACATTAAGACCTGAAAAATATATAGGTTAATAATTGTACAGATTTTAAGGTAAACAAAAATCTGTAAGTCATCTGCAAGGTAAGTCAAAAGCCCTTGCTTTAGTACAAGCCCTTGCTTCTTCTCTATGCTTGATTATCTTTCTCCAAGGTTCTCCCTAAACCATCACATCATTATGAAAGCTCGCCCTGCTGACATTCCCCTAGAAAACATACTTTTACTGTCTAGAAACCCTATAAGTTTATTTTAGGGGCATGAAAAGTAATGTATTGAAATGAAACATTTTTACTAATTCCACAGTTTTTAATTTTAGATTAATGCATTTTCGCCAGTTACGGCATCTTCAGATCATAATAACAAAATTGTACAAAAATATAAAACATATGTTAAAAAATATACAATTTGTAAACATTAAATAACATTGATGGATAAGTAGTTAAAATTTAAAAACAAGGTTTTGAATTATTTAAGTTGTTTTCTAGTTCATTTCTAATCATAGGTAAAAATATATTATTAAAATTAACAGATGGTTGAGAAATACAGTCATCTTTTTTTAATGCCATGAACGCACTTTCAATTTAATTTCTCTTTTTCCAAGATTTTTCTTTATATATAATAGACGATTCTTCAAATTTTATATTATGCTTTTTATCAATAGCATGTTCAACTAATTTTGATTGTTCAGTATTTTCAGCTTTAAAATTATAAATATGTTCCTTTATTCTTGTTTTAACAGATCTTGAT
Organism: Stictocephala bisonia; assembly: GCA_035578905.1. NCBI lineage: Eukaryota > Metazoa > Arthropoda > Insecta > Hemiptera > Membracidae > Stictocephala > Stictocephala bisonia. Next base: position 26,062 of record JAQJVL010002549.1, read on the forward strand.
GTTTGGCCGAAATATGTTTTATTGCATTCACAATTGATTTGGTATATAACATTTTTTGTTGATTGATTTTCATTTTTTGGTTTTAATTTAGATAATTTACTACGAAGGCTTCCTGATGATGCAAAACTTGTTCGAATATTAAATTTAGAATTAATTTTTTGAATTTTCTCTGAAAGGTTTTTAACATTGGGTATGACTACAGTTTTAATTAATTAATGAGAGGAAATAAACCTAAAAAAGCACGCAATCGTCAAGACAATGAAAACAAACCTGTAACAACTGTAGTCATACCCTATGTTAAAAACCTTTCAGAGAAAATTCAAAAAATTAATTCTAAATTTAATATTCGAACAAGTTTTACATCATCAGGAAGCCTTCGTAGTAAATTATCTAAATTAAAACCAAAAAATGAAAATCAATCAACAAAAAATGTTATATACCAAATCAATTGTGAATGCAATAAAACATATTTCGGCCAAACAACAAGACCTGTTAAAACAAGAATAAAGGAACATATTTATAATTTTAAAGCTGAAAATACTGAACAATCAAAATTAGTTGAACATGCTATTGATAAAAAGCATAATATAAAATTCGAAGAATCGTCTATTATATATAAAGAAAAATCTTGGAAAAAGAGAAATAAAATTGAAAGTGCGTTCATGGCATTAAAAAAAGATGACTGTATTTCTCAACCATCTGTTAATTTTAATAATATATTTTTACCTATAATTAGAAATGAACTAGAAAACAACTTAAATAATTCAAAACCTTGTTTTTAAATTTTAACTACTTATCCATTAATGTTATTTAATGTTTACAAATTGTATATTTTTTAACATATGTTTTATATTTTTGTACAATTTTGTTATTATGATCTGAAGATGCCGTAACTGGCGAAAATGCATTAATCTAAAATTAAAAACTGTGGAATTAGTAAAAATGTTTCATTTCAATCCATCGAAATTCCACCAAGTACCAAATAACGAAAAAGTAATGTAATCAGTCAAGCTTTTGTCCTGTTTATGGTTGTATATCAGCTGTTTGAAAGAAATGATTAAATTAAATTAATGCCAATGTTGGTTTTATGGAAAAAAAGAAAACTTTGAGAAGCTGTTTCTACCCCTTATGAAGAGAATTTTTAGAAATCCACTCTTAGTGGCTCTCTATGATACAAAAACTAAAACTTCCCTCTAAATTTCATCAAAATTTGTTGAGGTCCCGACATTTCATGTAGTGATTTTATCATTTTTTAATTTTATGTATTAACCCTTTCAGTGCCAGCAATTTTTTTTAAAGAGTGTTACTAGCCAAACTTCTGGAGGTCATTCCTTGGGTTAAAACAAACAAAAAATTTCATGTGTACAAATCGTCTATTTCGCTCTATTATCCGGCTTTCTGTCTGTATGTGTTTTTTTACTAAAAACTTAATATCTCTAAAGTTATTTAAGATAAAACCATGAAAATTGGTATGAATGTTGATCTTCATAGTGTTCATGTATTATTTAAATTTCATTTTTTTACAATAATCCTTTTCAAAATGGCATCCATTTTAAATTTTTAAAGAAATTATCTTAATAACCTTAAATTTTACTAAAAACCTGTAAGTTACAGAAAAGTTTAAGAATTTATTTCTACAAATAATTGTATAAAAAGTTTTAAGATTGAACAACTCTTAACTGAGAAATACAATTTTTATCAAATAAAAATATGCTTGATATTAACCCTTTTAAGGCTGACACGATTTTTTTGGTCATGCGCGAAAAAGGCTGCCTGTTTTAATGTTACTTGTATGGTCAAGCCTAAGGTGTTTTTCAGCCACGGAGCATAGTTTTAATTTAAAATTAATAAAAAATTTATTTTTCATCAGAACTGAATGATTATTTTTTTACTTATTACATATAACATGGCAAACTAAGAAGAATACAAATAGATACCATTATGTCTGGCGAAAAAAAATATATATGTATATATATCTAAAAAATAATATATATATATATATATATATATATATATTTTACTTTGACCTAACAAGATAAATATAAATCATGGTTATAAATCAATATAACATAAATATTTAGAAAGTACACATTGTTTATAGTTAGAATACAAAACTTTGAAGTGCTTACCTTGATTAAAAGTGCATATGTAGCATTTTATATATAAACTTGCACTGCGCCTAATTTGTATGAATTTCAGAATGCGCTCTTTTTATGTCCCTTACACTCATATACAATATGTTCCTTACAAACATAGTCCATTTACAGTTCCTCCACAAGTTCTCATAAATATAAAAAAAATCTTTACTATATACAAAAAATTAATACAATACTATTTACATTATTTACAATAAAAATTTTACACAATCAACATCGGTGTTTTCCAAAACACAAGGGATGAATACCTTTCCCTTATTGGTGACCGTTCCCGATTTCTTTTACTCATATTTTCAATGTATAATACTAATGTATAGAATAGAATAGAATAATTTTTATTGTCATCTTCATAAGTATACATAAAATGGACAAGGTTAAAAACAATGTATAACAAAGATTACTAAACAATTCAGGGTTAATACAAGATAAATTCTGCTAATATTACATTTTAACACTTAGCAACTTAACAACCAATATACAGTAAAATGTTAACAATTATTATCTACCTCTGAGCTTAAAAATTCATTTATAGAATAAAAGGCATTGTTGATAAGAAATTTAGAGATTTGTTTCTTGTATGTTTCCAAATCCAATAATCTCCATGTTTCAGGAAGTTTATTGAATAATTGAATTTGCAAATATTTATGGCTCTTTGCATACTTTCCTAGTCTTATGGTGGGTAGAACTAAATCTTTGGCATGCCTTGTTTGGTAGTTATGGATAATGTCAAAGCTTATAAATTGTGCCGTATTTTCTCTTACATATATTAAATTCTGAAATATGAAAATACTTGGTACTGTCATTATATTATAATTAGCAAAATAAGACTTGCAACTGTCCCTATATCCTAAACCAAACAAAATCCTTACAGCTCTCTTCTGCCATACAAAAACCCTCTGAGCACCAACACTATTACCCCATAATATATTTGCATACAATAAATGGGCATGAAAAAACCCGAAGTAGGCCATTTTCATTAAATCATTACTGACACAGCTTTTTAATTTTCTCAATAAAAAACAAACCCTTGATAACTTAGCAATAACAATATTAGTATGATCCTCCCATATAAGTTTTTGGTCTCGAGTGACACCCAGTAGTTTTACAGTTTTGGTAGTGCTATTTTCAGATTTAATTCTTTTTAAAGAAAAAATTATATGCTCAGTTTTATTTTAATTTATTTTTAAACAGTTTGATTCAAACCAGCACTGAGCTGTGTCCACTGCCCTGTTAATATTACTTTTCACCTTATTTAAGCAATTGTCATTTACAAATACAGAGATATCGTCTGCATATAATATGGTGTTGCAGTTTAAGTTACTAGGCAGATCATTCACATAAAGAATAAAAAGAAGAGGCCCCAAGATAGAACCCTGTGGGACCCCAGCAAGAACCTCCTTTAATGATGAACATTGGCCGCCTACACTCACCATATGTAATCTACCGTACAAATATGACTCAAAAGATTTTAACTGATTTTTATTAATACCATAAAACTCCAATTTATTTAGTAATATTTTATGTAGCAATAATATTGTGTTACATGTAATCCACAATGTAACACTTTATTGATCAAACACATTACTATTACAAATAATAATACGACATAATCACACTTCATACTAAACAAAACACAGACTGGTCACCTAACTGCCGACAGACGAGTAGCGAATCAAAACATAGATGCATGAAATAAATATTTAGAAAAATGCTGACATGTTTAGTTATCCATGAAACCAGTATTGTTCACGATATTCGTAGATAGTTATATGGTGTTTGGATACATAATAAGCCAGTAAACTAAAAAAATAGAAATAATACTGGTTAAATTACCTTTATCAACGGGTGCCTATTACGGCTGTCAGCCTTACAAGGGTTCAAGTGATATTTATTTACAAAAAATTAGATTAGTGCTAAATAGATTTTTACAGCTGCTTTGGGAATTGAAAGTACATACAGTCAATGAATATCAGCTGACTGTAGTATTGACAGTTTGTTGTTGGAAAATACCTATTTTTATTTGTTATTGATTGGAGTCCATTGCTAAACAAAAACAGTGAAGTTAAGGGGGTTTTCTTGAGATAGTTTTTGTGGTTGCACTGGTATTAATTTATTATCTTATTTAGTTTCTTCATGAACCAAAATGACTATTTATTCAAATGAAGAATTAGCAGACGTTCATTATATTTATGGATTGGCTAATGGAAATTAACGCGAGGCAGTGCGACACTATGAGGAAAGATTTCCTCATCGAAGAACTCCTCACCGAGAAACATTCGTAACTGTTCATAGGTCCCTGAGGGAGCGTGGGACTTTTGCTAAAGTTGAAAAGTTGGGTTGTTCAGTTTCAGTGACAGCTGTTAGTGCTCAAGAAAGAATATTAAATGCCATTGAAGAAAACCCTAGTACGAGTGTCAGAAGTTTGTCACCAGGTAAAAGGAATGTCAAAAACCTCTGCGTGGCGTATTTTGAAAGATAAACAATTGTATCCATATCATTCAACGAGACCAAAGTCTTTCTGAAAGAGACTTCCAGCCTAAAATTAATCTGCGTCAATGGTTTTTGGAAAAATTGCTTTTATTCCACTATTTCTGTCAAGTATTTTGTTTACCGATGAGGCAGGATTTTCAAGAGTAGATATTTTCAATTACCATAACAACCATTTTTGGCCTGATCATTGGCCTCATGCTACATCGCAATGCAGACACCAAGTACTTTTTCTCTTCATGTGTGGATAGGGTATATTGTTGATAAATTGTTAGGACCTGTATTTTTGCCAAATAGACTAAACAGAGCATCATATTTAGACTTTTTACAAAATTTGTTACCTGAACTATTAGAAGACATGCCTTTACAAAAAAAGTTCAATGTGGTTTAAGCAGGATAGTGCTCCTGCACATTTTAGTGTCGATGTTAGACTACACATAAGACAGGTTTTTAGAAACAATTGGATAACCCGTGGTGGTCCTATAGCGTGGCCTGCCAGTTCTCCTGATTTAAACCCTCTGAACTTTTTTGTATGGGTTTACTTTAGATCTTTTGTATACCAAACACCTGTTGGAAGTATTGAAATGTTAAGGAAAGAATAATGGATGGCTGTAATATGATTAGACAGAAACCGGGTGTATTTAAACGAATGAGAAGTTCTATGAGAAATCCACTAGAATGATGCATAGAAAAGAAAAGTGCACATGGATGGTGGGCACTTTGAGCATATGTTGTAGGATCACTAGTATTTTTTTCTTTTGTTCCGGATAATGGAGCTAGATAGACAAGTTGTACATATGAAATTTTTTGTTTGTTATTACCCAAGGAATGACCTCCAGAAGTTTGGCTGGTTACTTACGGAACACCCTAAATTATAACTATATAACCAAGGATTAACATGCATTTTACATATTCTATTTCAGTTGCTCTTATAAATAAATGTTTTTTTAACACTCAACAAAAGAATCCCCAATTTCTTTTCTGTTTCTGGTGTCTTTTCCGTACTAAAAAAATGTTACCACACATTTTTATACATCATTCAAAATACAATTGAATTTTTTATGTACATGTAAAATTTTATGTTTCTATCTTCATAAACAAAACAGTTGTACTTTAAAAACACACACAAAGACTTTTGTCCATATATTGTAGATTTGATCCATCAATTCTACGTTTTTTTTATTTTGATTGTTCAACAAACAATATATTTGAAAAGTAAATAAGAATAAATATAAAATAAAAATATATTAATGATCTTTAATATTGGCATTTGGCAGGAACTCGTCAGCTGTTGTTGAGCATGCGTCAGCAACAGTATGCCTTCAGAATAATGATTTTTAAATGCTTTTATGACGTAAAATATATTTAAATGAAAGTTCAGTTTGTCCAAACTCATAATATATTTGGAACAATAGGCATTTACTTATTATCTACAAAGCAATATTCAACTTCCTGCTCAACCGGAGGTTTGCACTTCTACTATATTTTTAAACGTCCAGCTCTACAGGATGTTTGCATTTCTAGCACATTTTTAACGTCTGGCTTAACCGGACGTTGTCATTAAAAGAGTTATGATACAGATAGAATAAGATTTTGGTTTTCTTATGCTGATTTAATTATGCATGCCTAGGTACCCCTGGACTACAGTGAAAAACGCATAGTAAAGGTGCTCGTTAAACGTCTGGATGAATACTGCGATTCCATTACAGAGGAACCAATATTGAAAAAAGTAAATATTGATAAGCTGTGTAGCATAACTAATATATAAGTACCAGGAGACCAAGTTTCGCTCAGTTGAATTTTACAAACTGAAGAAGTAGCATCCATATCTCCCAGAGGATCGTTTGTTGCTGCTCTACCTTTTAGGTTTTTAATAAGAATTCGTTTTGGAGGTCTTCCGCGTTTACTTTTAGCCACTTTGTGGGCCTCGGCTCGGCCTACGGTCTCACCAAAACACTGCTACAGGCCCCTTTGTGGAACTCTGCCTACGGCCTAACAGGGAAAAGTTCGGCCTGCGGCCCCACTGAGGCACTTTGTTATAGTACCATTTGTGGATCTTGGCATGTTGCCTCGTGAGGAAGATTGGCCTACGGCCTCGCCAGGATTCTTAAACAGTCTGACCATGAATTTTAATTTTTAGGGCAGTGGAGCTCATAAACATAGTCTTTTCTAAAATCTGATGGAATATTACTGAGTAATAGAAGAATGCCTTTAATTTGATACCCCACTTGGGGTATTAAATAGTTCAACATTATTTAATTTTGGATTTTTGTTAACCTTATTCTACAAAATGCAAAATAAATATCATTATACTGCTAAGTAATTATAGCAACACACACAAAAACTACGGTATCTAGAAAAGAAGACGGTAGGTATCACATGCATCTCCCAACATCACATGTGCTAAACGGCAAAAACGAACACAAAAATACTGTTCTAACTCCCATAATTACAATTCCAGCAGATAAGTGATACATAACTTGCTTACTATTTTGCTGAATGACTATGTGTAGTTGGCACATTTAGTTGCCAGTATTTAATAGAATAAACAAATCAGCTGATTTCGTCCATATGACGTCACAGTCTACTGTGCAGCCGCATAGTGATTCACGGGAAGTCTACAAGCCTCTGGGCCAGAAATGAGAATTTTCCCAGGGTTGAGACTGGTGCTAATCAATTTCTCGTGGTCAAAAACCCCTATATAAATTAAAAATCCTTGGAGCCAAAAAAAGTTCGTCCAAACGTGGCTTTTTTTATACAAACATGTTATTTTAGTAATTACTGGTATGTAGCAGGACATTGTGAATTCCAAATGTTTTATAACAACTAAAATATCTATTCTGAGAGTTACAGTAGTTTTCCTAATATAGAAACTTATCTTAATAATTAAGCATATTTAATATTTTTTAACTGTTACAACGTTTTGAGATTTTGAGACGAGCAACTGTACATCACTTGTGTCCTTGCTTTCTCCAAATAAAGACCTTTGATTTGATATACAACCTGATATATTCTGTCTTTAAATATTTGTCTAGCTCCTCAGGGATCACCCCCTGATGTGACACTATATTTTTAGGCACACTATCTATCTTTTACAAGTTTCTGTTTAGATGTACAATGATTCAAAAAACCGAAATGTTTTATCAAGAACTCAAAGTTGTAAATTTAAATTGTCACCTTTTTTTTATATATATGAACCACTTTTTTTAGGTCAGCTTTGTGGCATTGTATCCCCATAATTAATACCTTTAATTTGATGTACAATTTGTCCTATGCTCTAATTTAAGATTTTCTTCTGACTCCTTGTGGTCCCTCCCCCTGATGTGATAAAGTGCTCCAAGAAGTACATTTTTATTTAGCATTGTGTTTAAAAGTTTAAAAGCTTTAAAATCCACATTGATTCGAAAATGTAATGTCAGTTCCATACTTTTTTTACACACTTTGTGCGTATTCGCACTGATAAGAGTAAATTTTGTAAATAGCTGATTTTTCTTCTTTTAAAATGTTAAATGTTAGATTTCCTAGTTTGTTTTTAATTATAAAGCTAGTTGGATTTCTTAAAAAAATATTTTATTTACTTGATTTGTTAAAGATTTAAATGTTTTAACTGTTTCCAATCATATTTCTTTATTTTCTCCAAAGCTTGAAAGTATCTTCTTTTTGTTAATTTATTTTTTATTAGATTACTAATAAATTGAGTTGAGTATCCATTCATTGTTGCTATTTCTTATTTAGTTAATTTCTCTTTTGTTGTTCATTACTGATATCAGAGTCTGTGTACGCATTCTCTCTAAACTCGCTTGAACATTTTTATGCTCAGAGAGTATGATTACGTCCTATTTTATTTCTTCAAGTGCAACCTCAAGAGATTCAATTCACTATTTTAGTCCTTCTATAAGTTGATGTAGTACAGGAAAATATTAGTTGTTTTGGTTTGATATTAATTACATGTCGGCCAGTATTGATTATACAATGGGTGTTTTTGTTCATTGTGTTTTATTTTTAACTGTAGAATCATGTACATCCCATGTCGTACTGACTGACTGCATCCATGACATAGGATCAGCCATGGATGTCAGTCGTAGAGGGGACGCGGCACATTTTATCTCACAAAGTGCTTGACTAAAGTCTCTAGTACCAACCTCTTTTTTAGCAACTCCTATACGTGTTGTAATAAATATAAAAAATACGAATAAATATCTGAAATATACCTTATTACATATAAAAATGTGCACAATGACAGTCTGCACATACATAAAAAGATTTAGCTGAATTTGTCTTTGAGATGGTTTTCTATGTAGTATTACAAAAACAACTTTTAAAATAGCCTATTAATTTTTTTAAAGCTTTATTTGACACCAATTACAATATTTATGGGGGATTGTCGAAAATATTCTTCCTCAATATTGCACAAGGTGTTCAGGACTTGAATACCCATTTTCCAATCAAGATACAAACACGCTTAGGTTGTCCTCTACTATTCATACCAAGGACATTGATCGTTTAAACTTAATATTTCCCTAATTAACACTTTGAGTACTGGTCCTAAATACAAACCATTTGAAGAATGCAGGCCATTTTTGGTACTTTTTAAAAATTCATAGATTTAAAACTGTTTAAGATAGTAAAGTTCTTACAATTCTGGATTCTATATTTCTTCTTCTTTTTATCAGTATACAATTAAAATTCACATTGTTTTTTTATCTCATAATATCAACTTTTTTAATAATAGTATTTTAGCAACAAAACAAAAAATCAAACTATGGTCAATTGAGCATACAAAAAAAATTTTTTGAACATAATTTTATTGTCCTATTCATAAAAAACTAAATAAAATAATTTTTTAAAAAAATACTAATGAAATACTTGTTTTTTATTTACATGTTGTAATTACCCTTTGAAATAGAGTCCACTCACTAAAACATTGTTCTAAAACGTTCAGACAATAGAAGTACAGTCTAGCGGCTAAAACTGAATTATGCTGGTAAACAACAGATCAGAATCTCTTTATTTCATAAACTTCAAGTTTAGAAAAAGTGTCACGTTATTTGCACATAAAAAATAATAATAATACAAATCAAATCAGTAAAACAATCAAGTACTTAAAGTCTCTAAACAAAAACTCATCAATGGTGTAAAATGCTTTGTCAGTGAACCAGTCTTTCAGATTTTTCTTTATAGAGTTGTTAGTAGGCTGTTCTAAAGAGTTGTTGGCAGGGCGTTAAAGAACCTCGCTCCGGCATAGGATGGTTTTCTTTTAAATAGAGCAAGTCGGTGAGCAGGTAGGTTGAAGTCCTGAGAATGCCTTGTGCAATATTGGTGAATGTGGTTAAATCTTGGTAGATTCTCTTTTACTGTATATGATTGCTTCAGTTGTGTAGATGGAGGGGACATAAGTATTCCCCATTCCCTGAATGCCTCTCTGCATGAGTCTCTTGGCTTCAGTCCAGCCAATATCCTTATAGCACGTTTTTGTAAGATTAACGCTCTGCAGATTAAGGCATACAAGGCCGAGCTTATTTTAACACATAAGTATTCTACATGATTGGTCCAAGTCAAACAGTCATCTACAATTACACCAAGATGTTTTGTTTTGTAGTTACCTGTTGTAGAGTAGGTAGTGGTGATAGTTCATCCTTTTTCTTTCCCAGAATAAGTTGTTTTGTTTTAGTTTCATTAAAAACTAAATCGTTTCTATGACAGTACTCCTGCGCCATGACAGTACTCTAGCTGTTCCACAGAACTGTCAGATGTAACCAAAACAGAATCGTCTGCAAACATTACTGTGTAACTGAAAGATCAAGGGTGAAAGAACAAACAACACTGGCCCCAGGAGGAGCCCTGGGTAACACCTCTCTACATAGGTTTTCTTTCAGATGCAATTGTTCTTGATTCTCCATTTATGTTTTCTTTTAATTCCACAAGTTGGCTTCTGTCAGATAAATAGCTCCAGAATCACTTTGCTACAACCCCATGCACTCCTAAATCCTTTAGCTTTGACAAAATTAAGTTGTGTCCCAGGCAATCAAAAGCCTTACTCAGATCCAGAAAAATACTCGAAACAGTATTTCCCGTATCTATATTGCTTATGATGAATTCAATAAGATCTGCAAGTGCTGTATTTGTAGATCGTCCACCTATAAATCCATGTTGCCTTATTTAACAGGTCATTTTGAGCTAGATGTTTCAAAAGTCTTTTGAGGACTATTTTTCAAATATTTTGGAAATAATGGGCAACAATGAAATGGGTCGATAGTTCTAGACTTTTTCTTTGGAATTTTGTTTGTGTAGCAGATAAACTTTTGCAATTTTCAAACAGGAGGGAAAAATACCTTCAGTCATAGATTTGTTAATTAAAAGTGTCAAGGGATATTAAAGTTCTTGTTTGCAATATTTTAGGAGTCGAGAAGGAATGTTAGATACCTGAGGATAGTGTTGATTTTAATGAAGATAAAATACTATTTATTTCTTCAAAGGTTGTTGGTTTGAGACTTTCCAGAATATTTCCCACTACCCATTGGTTGCTATCAGAAGATATGTTAGCAGTTGAGCTTGGATACAGTCCATTATTCTGTAAGGTGTTTTCTGCTATTGTGGAAAAGTAGTTATTGAAATGGTTGGCCAATTGGGCTGTGTCAACAACTTTCTCCCCGTTTATGTTTAAAGAGGAAGGAGCCGAAGAAGAAGGTTTTGTAGCCCTTTCGCTATTAATAATATTCCAAATTACTTTTGTTTGGTGCTTCAGATATTAATTTTACACTGGCATTTTTCCGAAGGGTTATTAGTTTTTGGTAATATGTTTCCTTATTATTAGAATTGGCTGCTAACCTGTCTTCCTCCTTGCCACTAAATATATATTTTTGCTGGGCATCTTGGAAACGCTTTTTTAAGGCCATAGCTTCTGAATCAAAGAATTGTTTCATGTTGTTGGTTGGGACTCGGGACCTTTTTATAGGACAGATTAAATCGATGGTGGCAGTAATAGTACTTATAAACTGAGAGCTGGCCTCTTCTATTTTTGATGCATCCCTTACTCTGACCCATCTTTGGATTCCCAGAAGATCCTTAACAATCTGTAAGTTCTGGCTACTAAAGCTCCTGTGAGTAGATGCTGGAATTGACTTCATCTTTGAGGGAGTTTTTATCTTGAAATATTGTCCTGTGTGATCTGAAATTCCAGTGTTCACAACCTCTATTCTTGTATTTTCTGGGGGCATGTTAGAGCAAAAAATGTCTATTGAAGAGGCTGAATTCTTTGCAATTTGTGTCGGTGACAAGGACATTCTATAAATTTTATAAGATAGAAGCACCACTTTCAGTTTGTTGTTTTCTCTTTCTTTCTCCAGTTTCCTGTTTAAGCAATCAACGTTAAAGTCACCCACAATACATATTGAATTGTTGTGAGTTGGTAAAAAGTCTAGTAGGTCATCTAGCACACTCAGTCCTTCATCTAACAATGCACCTGGAGGCCGATATAGTCCAATTACATACAGACATTTATTCCTATTGATTTGAATCTTAACTGCTGCCGCTTCAAATAACAATTCAACGCTGTATTTTTTATTGAAATATTTTCAACTGTATTGTCAATCAAACTGGATCTAAATATGGCTACCCCTCCCTTATTGTGATTACTTCTTCCAATTGCAGCTATGAGGTCATAATTAATTAATTTTAAATACAAGATTAAGTCTGCATGTAGCCCATGTTCTGTGAGAATAACAAAATGTGGCTTAGACATAAAAAGAAGATGATTCAGTTTGTCTATTTTATTTCCAATTCCATTCACATTTTGATGAAATGTTAAGCTATTTGCAATTCTGGGATCGTATGTAAGTTTATTTTTAAAGGTTAAATTATGAGTCCTTATTTCTTCAGTTATGATTTCGGTCTTTTTAAAGTGTCTTTTGCTAAAAAATGTTTCTTAGGTTCCATTATGTTCTTTCTTCTATGGGCATATCATCAGCAGATGAGATTTGGAGTTTGGCAGTTTTGTTTAGTTAGATGTAATTAATTATAGATGTAATTAATTGTAGATATAATTACAATGTAATAATTGTAGAACTCAAGATGTTTGATATAGAATTCATCCAAGCTTTCATTTTTAAGACAAACTTTTGCAGTTGATGGCGGGTTATTTTTCCTTATTTTCTCAGCATGTTTCATCTTGACATAAGTGTTATTATTGGCAGTGTACCTTGCTACCTGCAAGGAGACACTGAAGACATTCTTATTCTTTCTACAGGGTTCACTGTTATAGGATTTGTCATAACAACTAATTAACTTAAGCAATTAAAAAGGATAATAGTATGCCATTAACTTACACCTGTCGTACAAATCCTTACATGGTGATATACTTCGTATCTTCAAACTATGAATTTTGGAACGTATATATTTAACTCCCTCTCTTCCTAAACCCTTTGTACGAAAGAATGTTCAAACATACAGTGGTACTGGCCCACTCATTCTCCCATTCGCGAACAGTGGTACTGCTCCACCCGCCCTGCCATTCACGTACAGTGGTTCTGGCCCAACTGCCCTCCAATTCACGTACAGTGGTACTGATAATTTTTTTTCTTTTTACTGATAATTTTGTTGGTTCGTGGAGGAGTTAAGGATCCGTTGTTCCTAACCAACTTATTCGTGGGGCTAGCAATCAGTTTCTTTCTACAGGTTTGACTGGTTCCTGGGGTTGTGCTTTTTTTCTTCTTAATTGAGGTGTTAGTCAGGGGACCAGTCAGTTTTTGACTACAGGTTTGGCTGGTTCCTGGGGTTGATGTTTCATCAACTGTAGTCAGAGGAACAATCACTGTTTGACTACAGGTTTGGCTGATTCCTGGGGCCGATGTTTCATGAACTGTAGTCAAAGGAGCAATCAGTTTTTGACTGCAGGTTTGGCTGGTTCCCGGGGTTGATATTTCATCGACTGTAGTCAGAGGAGCAATCAGTTTTTGACTACAGGTTTGACTGATTCCTGGGCTCGATGTTTCATTAACTGTAGTCAGAGGAGCAATCAGTTTTTGACTACAGGTTTGACTGATTCCTGGGCTCGATGTTTCATTAACTGTAGTCAGAGGAGCAATCAGTTTTTGGCTACAGGTTTGGCTGTTTCCTGGGGTTGATACGCTATCAGTATAAGCTGTTCAGTGTGCACATTCTAGTGATGAAACTGCTCACTAACTTGACAAGAGACCACTTAGAGTACGGTAACAGATTACGTATTAATACCCAATTGGCTATTTAACAACATTAAAACATTGATCCCGTAAAACTATGGGATCCGCATTCTTGGGAAGTTACACTACTCCGTACAAATACAGGATCTGCAGTCAAAGTGTTAATATTTTGCTCCCGTTCATGTTTTGGGTAGTGTTGCACCTATTTTGCAAGGAGCAGTTGCAGGTGCAAAACTATATTGGAGAATATTCAAGAAACTATTGTTATTATAACTAAATATCTCCTGATAAATAAGTAGGTTCTGGTTTACCAATATTTTCAGCTCAGGCCTGGATCAATGTATGTATATCTTGGTCTGAGGGCAGAGGGGTTATGTCTAGAATGAGATTATCAGTATTAGAGATTGTTATTTAAGCTGATGTTATTTATCTTATGTTTAGATGCTTCCTGAGTATGACGACAGAGTGATTGTAAAAGGGGTTATAAAATGTTTGGAAGAAGAGCATAGTGAGAACACTGTTGAGAATAAACCAATATTAAAAGAGATAAACTTAAAATATTAACCAGTAAAGGGTTGAGGGACTCTGTGTAATGTTTATTTTAATACTCAGTTTATTTATAAAATATTTTTTTTGCACATTTATATTTTTTAATTCTTAACTAGTCTACGGTAAGGTAAAAATATACAGTACAATCTTGATTGTCTGGCTGAGTATGTCATCTGGCTTAACAATCAGACGAAAATAAATTTTGTATTAGATAAAATAACAACTCCGTGGAGGCGCTGGGCGTTCAGCCTTGCAACGCAAGTCTTGAACAGGAGTGTTCCAGTTTTGTATCCTATATATTGTACACGCTGTTCTTTTAGTTTGTACATTACTGGTCTTTGCTGCATAATACGCCCAAAGATTCAAGCTGGCAATTTGTTTACTTCTGTACCAGAGTAACTTGAAGAATCCATTTCTCATATGTGGAAGTGGAGGAGATCATTACGTATACACCCTTGGCATTGTCAGTCTAAAATCAACAACAAGTTTTTATCTACATACTGTAGAGTAATAAAAATAAAATAACATTAATATGATATTTTAGTTAAGATTATGAGATTCAGCAATCTATGGGTCTTTTCCAAGTGATATATGCAATTAAATCCAACTACCGTTGACCGTCCGATAAAGGACGGTCTATCACTCTCAACGTCTGGTGACCGTCTGATATCGAACAATCAAACAGCACTGTGAAAATTTGATTTTATATCGTTATGACTACGTTTTTCATCAAACTAATCAATACCACTTGAAAGACAGTTAAATTCTGAATTGATTGCCATCGGTATCGTTAATACTATCTACATGACAATTAGATGGAGAGAAGAAGAATCCATTGTTTACTATTTCATTTCGCCATTTCTTTAGTTGGCATCTGTCAGTAAACTGTTTATTTACATTCTGGTTTGAAGTACTTGATGCAATTTTTTATTAGAATTGTTAGTGAAATAACTTGAAGATGTTGTGAAATATAGTTTAAGCATAATTACTGTAAATAAAGTGTTATTTTGTTCTTAGTGACTTTGTTTAGAGAATTCTAATTTGACATAGGCTTGTGGTGTTTTGTGAGTATTTTGTCATTTGTAAATAGTGTATAATAATTGAACATATACATATTTTAGACAATAGGGGCTATTTAGAATGTTTTAGTGATATTAGAGAAATGTTACAAAATGAACATTATAATAACAAGCTGAGAAATTTATGAATACACAATTCATAACATGTTACCACTGTAACATCAATTTTCGGTAAATGCATTATCTTTAGTTTTATCGTTATAAATTCCTATAGTAAACTAAACATTTTCTGAAACTTTGTAAAATTTGGAAAAACTTGTATATCTTGGAATTGTGAATTGGCTAATGTGTACTAATATTATTATTATTTCCAGGTAGGGGTCCTCGCCAAAAAATTTGTTGGTAAACATTTTTTTTATTTTATGAAAGGAAAAAGTAAATAAGAGTTTATACTTATGCTATTTATTTTAAATTAAAACATAGAATCTTACAAGTAAAATGATATAAAATAATACTAAATGTAAGTATCAGAAGTATTTTAAATTATTTTAAAAAAATATCCTTGTGAAACTAGGAAAAATGGGCTGCCAATAGAGGGTTTTAGTTGCCAGTAGTTGGGTTAAACAAATACAATATTTATTATGTGTATTGTTGGTAGAACAGAAAGGTAATAAGAAAACTTAGTATAAAACAGTTTTTTTAAGTAGAATGTCAAGGAAAGGGTTCCTTTAAATAGATTTAATGTGTCTCTGCCCAGGTTCCTCCTGACCAAGATGACAAACAAGATCTAAAGGAGCTTATCATATCTTTGGAACAGATCTCTGAGAGTTCCTTTGAAGACAAACCAATATTGAAAGAGGTAAATCTCAATAAAGTACATTATAATTTGGGGCTGTACGATGCGAAATAATAGAATTTCGATGAACACATTCACCCCTCATATTCGCCCATATCTCTACAATCAGTATCTTAGAAATGAATAATGAATGGAGAATTTATGGTTTTTATTAAGTTTTAGAATTAGTAGAGTACAATAATACCTTTTGTTACAGGTACCGTATCTTGCTAGTACAAAGAAAGTTAATTAAAAACATACATTTTTTGGTTCTATAAACGTTAGCTAGTTAATGTTATATGTATGCAATAAGAATAAAAAATTAACTTTGTATCAAATTAAGAAGGTCAATAAAAAATTATAAAAGGAATGTAAGATGAAGGGATTCAAAAATTGCAGTAAGGCCTATTACACAGTAAATCATAATTATGTTGAAATAGAATTTTAGGGCTTGATAAATATGTTTAGCTCTAAGCATGCTTATGTAATTAAGGACAAATATAAGGAAAGCTAGTAATAAACTAAGTTGATGGCTCTGTATTAAATTCATTACATTTAAATGCCAATAGTTGTACTTTGCTGTTGTTGTGGGAGAGTAACTGGTCAAAATTATCAAAATTTAATTTGTTACAGTAAAAATATTATATTTCACAGGAAAAAAAAAAACAACTTAATTATTGTATTCACTATCATTGTTGGAGAGTGATGACAGCTTTGTAAATGATTACTCTTTAACTTACTGTTAAGTTGACTAAAATAAATATTAATGTAAAGGTACATAAGCATGGATAAATAAGGCATACTATATCACAGAACTTTTTCAAAAGAAGCATAATTTTAATTAAGTATAACAATCCATTATTGTTTAGCCAATATATTAAACATAATTAAACAAAATCAACAAATGCAATAAAATGTAATTTATTGAATACATTGATTTTTTATGTTAATTCAAATTTTAAATGTTTTCCAATTTACCTACTGTGCAGTAAAATAACAAAAAAAAAAACAATAACATATTTTAGTTACGATTAGCACAGTAGCCTACCCGTCCTTCGTACGGAGTTTACGTAGGTTTATACTGTCCTTATTGTGTTCAATGATATAAAAGTTGATACTTACTGGCATCTGCGTAATGCAAAAGTGCGTTGTGGTCATGGTATCCTTAGGAAAGAAGACGGTAGGTATCATGCGCATCTCCTATAACGTCACATGGTGAAATGGCAACAACAAACACAAAAATACTGTTCTAATTCCTGTAGTTTACAATTCCAGCTGAATAGTGATAAATAACTTTCCTACTATTTAGTTAAATGCTTCCATACAATTGGTAGATTTAGTTACCAGTATTTTATTGAATAATCAAACCTGGTTATTTTTCCCACTAAACGACAACCTTCAGCCTCGTTTGTGATACCTATCGTCTTTTCTAGTAACTGTAATTGTGGTTAAATTTGGTCCGATATTTACTTTAGAACTATTTAAGTTGTTTGTTTATTCCAACAGCTGGTTAATGAAATTATAAACAATTGATTGTCTAATTCGTATTGCCATAGAGGTTGCGTTCTTAGACCCCCTGGGGTAGTTCCCTGATGGAATTTAGAAGTAAAAATAGCCTTATGTGTTAACCAGAGACCATACGAATGTCCATGCAAAATTTCAGATGAATGCGGGTTCAGTAGTTTTTGCGTATTAAAAACACACAGACACCATTAGATTTTTATATAATAGTAAGATTGTGAGATTCAGCAATCTGTGAGTCTTTTTCAAGTTGTATATGCAATTTAAAAAATACAATATTCATTATTTGTTTGGATGGTAGAACAGAAAGTTAATAAGAACAGTTAGTATAAAACAGTTTTTTAAAGTAGAATGTCAAGGAAAGTTCCTTTAAATAGATTTAATGTGTCTCTGCCCAGGTTTCTCCTGACCAAGATGACAAACAAGATCTAAAGGAGCTTATCAAACCTTTTGAACAAATCTCTGAGAGTTCCTTTGAAGATAAACCAATATTGAAAGAGGTAAATCTCAATGTAATTAATTTTAATAAATACACTGTACTTAATTTCATGTATTGTAAGTACTAAATAAGACTATAGCCGTAATACTAGTGTAGAAAAACTTATTGTTTTTTGCTTGAAACTGTTCAAATCTGTAACTGTACAGTTGATGAATAAAGGAGTTTTGATTTTGACTTTTAATAAAGTACATTATAATTTGGGGGTCTGCGATGCAGCAAATGTTTTTCAATTCGATGCAGCGATGCGAAATCAAAGAATTTCGATGAACACATTCACCTCTCATATTCGCCCATATCTCTACAACTTCAATAATTAATTTTAAGGACAATACAATTAACATGGTTCTATATGCTGATGACGCTAATATTAAATTTTTAGGGAAAAATTAACAGGAAATTGAAGCTAAAGCAGCATTAGAACTATCATGAATAAACCAATTTTTAAACTAAGAGCATTTGCTACTTAATGCTAGTAAAACAAACTTAATCTCTTTTCAAACCAAGCAAAATACACACCCAATAAATCCTATTATAACAACAGAAGATTGTACAGTAGAGCAGCTGACTGACACAAAGGTTTTGGGTTTGATTATAGACTGTAACTTAGATTATAATAAGCATGTGAAATTTATAGCTATAAAATCATCATCAGGAGGGATATAATATCTAAGCACTTCGGAGGGATGAAACATTTTTGGAATTTAACAACATCAAAAACAAATGAGGGAGACAAAGGTGGTTGGACATTTGCCATCATTACATGAAAAATAACAATCACGACGTTTCGATTTGGTAAAACCCAAACCTTTTTCAAGTGCTAAAAACTAAATTACATCTACACAAACATGTTATAAAACTACGTTCTTAAACTAATAAACTTATCTTCTTTAATAATTATCTACATTTTTAACCTAGATCCTAGAATGGAGTACAACAAAATGAACTTCTTAACCCTGTTAAATTAATTTAACCCTGTTAATATTTTTATATTTAGTAGAAGTTCATTTTGATGTACTCCATTCTAGGATCTAGGGTAAAAATGTAGATAATTATTAAAGTAGATAATTTTATTAGTTTAAGAACGTAGTTTTATAACATGTTTGTGTAGATGTAATTTAGTTTTTAGCACTTGAAAAAGGTTTGGGTTTTACCAAATCGAAACGTCGTGATTGTTATTTTTCACGTAATTATGGCAAATGTCCAACCACCTTTGTCTCCCTCATCTGATACTCCATCATTAACAAATTTCAAAAACAATATACTTATCTTTGGTAGAATCTCACATTTCTTATGGAATTACAATATATATGGGGGGGACAACAACAACAAAAGAATTAGATACAGTAAAACCTCGCCAACTCGACACCCGCTAACTCGACAGTACGGGTAACTCGACACTCGACAGATGGGTGCAAATTTATAATTAGCTTTCATTATTTGTATGTTGACTCAAGAACGGTGGAAATGGCCGAGGGGGAAGGCGAGTCGATCTAGCGCGTCTTTTAGGCTGCCTCGGGTCAAAGACCCGGTCTTGTCTACCCTCGGCTAGTGGTGGGGAGGGAGAAGGTAGCTCACTATTGTTTTCCTACCTGCTGTCGCCGCTTTCACATTCCTAACTGTTTACCTCATATTCCTTTTGTCTGCTCAGTTTAGCATTGGCGGTGAACGTGATCGGTCGCTTTGTTTGTGCTAGTCCTTTTGTCGTTCTAGACAGTAAGTGTCTTTCGTCTAGTTGTGATTAAAGTGTTGAAGTTGTGAGTTTTAACAAGAAAATCGGAGACATGTCATCGCTTAAGAGGAAGCAAATGTCGTCTATGGAACTGAAATTCGATGCGTTGAAGAGACTGGAAAAGGGTGAAAATGCGAATAAAATTGCGTTGGAGTTAAATGTCGGGCGTTCTACAGTGCTCGGTTGGAAAAACAAAAAATCGGAGATTGAATCCTGGTGCTTAAAGAGATTTTTAAAGTTTTTTAAAGTAGAATCTCAAGGAAAGTTCCTTTGAATAGATTTAATGTGTCTCTACCCAGGTTCCTCATGACCAAGATGACAATCAAGATCTAAAGGAACTTATCAAACCTTTTGAACAATCTCTGAGAGTTCCTTTAAAGATAAACCAATATTGAACGAGGTAAATCTAAACAAGTATCGTATACTTAATCCTAGCTATAGTTGTTACCATATTGGCGTGGTCTTTTTTCATTTAATACGTGTAGTTTTTTTATAAAATAAGTATAAAGTAGTAAATAAACGCCAAGCAGGTTTTATGAAAGATAGGGTAACAACAAATCAAATATGTACTGTTAAAGAAATTATATCTAAATACTGGGAATGAAGTAATGTTTTTTTTTTTTTTTTGCCATATTAATTGACTTCCAAAGAGCATATGACAGTGTAAAGAGAGAGAGAGAGAGATTGTGGAAAAAGATGGACAAGATTGGAATTCTGAAAAACTTAATTAATCTTTCTAAGTCAAGTATAGCGGATTCTACATGTTTGGTACTTGTAAGTGGACAAATTTCTGGACCCTTCAGAATACATTCAGGAGTAAGACAGGGTGATGGACTCTCCCCAATTCTGTTCAACATAGTATTAGAAGATTCATTCCAAAATATAGCAAATAGAGATGAAGGCATAACGATTGGATCTAGAATTAACACACTTGCATTTGCAGATGATGTAGTAATTTTTGCAGAAAAGTTAGACGATGTGAGTTAATAAAATTGTTCATGGAAGAAGAGGGAAAACTAGGACTGAAAGCAAATGATGCAAAAACCAAATATATGCACTTCACAAGAAATCGAAACAACCTAGAACACCCTGTTAGTACCAGGGTGTTTCTATTGTTGTGTATGGGTGGATGGGTGGGTCAGTATACGTTCATGTTGAGTGGGCGGGTGGATCAATTAAAAATATCTACATTGGTATATTTTTATTACTGCACTTACTCCAAAAAAGGCATTTGTTGTCTGAATTTTTACGATAGAATTTTATTTTAACTTTTTCAGTCGCACCTTATCTAGGCATTCTTGCATTTCCCATGATTAATATCAGTTCATGGTTAACTTCCAATGTTTTTATGACAGTAACGTGGTATTATTAAATTAAAACATTTCTGAGATGTGTTAGTTCATTATTTTTTATGTTTTTTATCGATACTATACGTGTTGTGTTTGGGTGGGTGGGAGGGATATCGCTACTATACGTGTTGTGTTTGGGTGGGTGGGAGGGTTATCGCTACTGTACGTGTTGTGTTTGGGTAGGTGGGAAGGTTATCGCTACTATACGTGTTGTGTTTGGGTGGTTGGGAGGGTTATCGCTACTATACGTGTTGTGTTTGGGTGGGTGGGAGGGTTATCGCTACTATACGTGTTGTGTTTGGGTAGGTGGGAGGGTTATCGATGCTATACGTGTTGTGTTTGGGTGGGTGGGAGGGTTATCGCTACTATACGTGTTGTGTTTGGGTGGGTGGGAGGGTTATCGCTACTGTACGTGTTGTGTTTGGGTGGGTGGGAAGGTTATCGCTACTATACGTGTTGTGTTTGGGTGGGTGGAAGGGTTATCGCTACTATACGTGTTGTGTTTGGGTGGTTGGGAGGGTTATCGCTACTGTACGTGATGTGTTTGGGTGGGTAGGAGGTTTATCGCTACTATACGTGTTGTGTTTGGGTGGGTGGGAGGGATATTCCTACTATACATGTTGTGTTTGGGTGGATGGGAGGGATATCGCTACTATACGAGTTGTGTTTAGGTGGGTGGTACGGTTATCACTACTGTACGTGTTGCTTTTCATAAGCATACTATACTTATGCTATTTATTTTAAATTAAAACATAGAATCTTACAAGTAAAATGATATAAAATAATACTAAATGTAAGTATCAGAAGTATTTTAAATTATTTTTAAAAAATATCCTTGTTAAACTAGGAAAAATGGGCTGCCAATAGAGGGTTTTAGTTGCCAGTAGTTGGGTTAAACAAATACAATATTTATTATGTGTATTGTTGGTAGAACAGAAAGGTAATAAGAAAACTCAGTATAAAACAGTTTTTTTAAAGTAGAATGTCAAGGAAAGGGTTCCTTTAAATAGATTTAATGTGTCTCTGCCCAGGTTCCTCCTGACCAAGATGACAAACAAGATCTAAAGGAGCTTATCATATCTTTGGAACAGATCTCTGAGAGTTCCTTTGAAGACAAACCAATATTGAAAGAGGTAAATCTCAATAAAGTACATTATAATTTGGGGCTGTACGATGCGAAATAATAGAATTTCGATGAACACATTCACCCCTCATATTCGCCCATATCTCTACAATCAGTATCTTAGAAATGAATAATGAATGGAGAATTTATGGTTTTTATTAAGTTTTAGAATTAGTAGAGTACAATAATACCTTTTGTTACAGGTACCGTATCTTGCTAGTACAAAGAAAGTTAATTAAAAACATACATTTTTTGGTTCTATAAACGTTAGCTAGTTAATGTTATATGTATGCAATAAGAATAAAAAATTAACTTTGTATCAAATTAAGAAGGTCAATAAAAAATTATAAAAGGAATGTAAGATGAAGGGATTCAAAAATTGCAGTAAGGCCTATTACACAGTAAATCATAATTATGTTGAAATAGAATTTTAGGGCTTGATAAATATGTTTAGCACTAAGCTTGCTTATGTAATTAAGGACAAATATAAGGAAAGCTAGTAATAAACTAAGTTGATGGCTCTGTATTAAATTCATTACATTTAAATGCCAATAGTTGTACTTTGCTGTTGTTGTGGGAGAGTAACTGGTCAAAATTATCAAAATTTAATTTGTTACAGTAAAAATATTATATTTCACAGGCAAAAAAAACAACTTAATTATTGTATTCACTATCATTGTTGGAGAGTGATGACAGCTTTATAAATGATTACTCTTTAACTTACTGTTAAGTTGACTAAAATAAATATTAATGTAAAGGTACATAAGCATAGATAAATAAGGCATACTATATCACAGAACTTTTTTAAAAGAAGCATCATTTTAATTAAGTATAACAATCCATTATTGTTTAGCCAATATATTAAACATAATTAAACAAAATCAACAAATGCAATAAAATGTAATTTATTGAATACATTGATATTTTATGTTAATTCAAATTTTAAATGTTTTCCAATTTACCTACTGTGCAGTAAAATAAAAAAAAAAACAATAACATATTTTAGTTACGATTAGCACAGTAGCCTACCCGTCCTTCGTACGGAGTTTACGTAGGTTTATACTGTCCTTATTGTGTTCAATGATATGAAAGTTGATACTTACTGGTATCTGCGTAATGCAAAAGTGCGTTGTGGTTACGGTATCCTTAGGAAAGAAGACGGTAGGTATCATGCGCATCTCCTATAACGTCACATGGCGAAATGGCAACAACAAACACAAAAATACTGTTCTAATTTCTGTAGTTTACAATTCCAGCTGAATAGTGATAAATAACTTTCCTACTATTTAGTTAAATGCTTCCATACAATTGGTAGATTTAGTTACCAGTATTTTATTGAATAATCAAACCTGGTTATTTTTCCCACTAAACGACAACCTTCAGCCTCGTTGTGATACCTATCGTCTTTTCTAGTTACTGTGATTGTGGTTAGGTTTGGTCCGGTATTTACTTTAGAACTATTTAAGTTGTTTGTTTATTCCAACAGCTGGTTAATGAAATTATAAACAATTGATTGTCTAATTCGTATTGCCATAGAGGTTGCGTTCTTAGACCCCCTGGGGTAGTTCCCTGATGGAATTTAGAAGTAAAAATAGCCTTATGTGTTAACCAGAGACCATACGAATGTCCATGCAAAATTTCAGATGAATGCGGGTTCAGTAGTTTTTGCGTATTAAAAACACACAGACACCATTAGATTTTTATATAATAGTAAGATTGTGAGATTCAGCAATCTGTGAGTCTTTTTCAAGTTGTATATGCAATTTAAAAAATACAATATTCATTATTTGTTTGGATGGTAGAACAGAAAGTTAATAAGAACAGTTAGTATAAAACAGTTTTTTAAAGTAGAATACTTGATACTTGATGATCTCCCACTAGAAGTGCAGTTGCACCGTGGTCGTCTAGTTTTGGCCTCATTTATTAAAGTACTCTTCAATTGTGTACAATGGCCTCTTCAACAAGTAGTCTCTCAAAGTCATCTTGAATTTATCTTCATCTTCAATCGCCCTTATGTTGCCTGGGACATTATTGTAGATTTTCACACAGCTGTATTTTGGTCCATTTTGTGCCAAGGATGATGACACTTGAGGTACATGGATGTGGTCTCTCTGCCTTGTTTGGTACAGATGAACTTCTTTATTTCTAATAAAAATATCTGGCTTCCTTTTCACCATGACTGCTGATTCCAATACAAAAAGTGCTGGTAGGGTAAGTATATTCAGCTGTAAAAACAATGGTGAACAGTGTGCCAAATAAGGTGCTTTGCAAATCGTCCTCACAATGCGTTTCTGCAGTAAAAACACACGTTCAGCATGTGGACTTCCTCC
This sequence comes from Stictocephala bisonia, assembly GCA_035578905.1. Taxonomy (NCBI): domain Eukaryota; kingdom Metazoa; phylum Arthropoda; class Insecta; order Hemiptera; family Membracidae; genus Stictocephala; species Stictocephala bisonia. The sequence continues at coordinate 50,835 of JAQJVL010002549.1, forward strand.
CCAAATTACAATGCCATACTTCAAAATGCTATGAAAACAACCATGGTAAACCTTCATCAACACTTCACGCTCCATCACACATACAAGCCTGCGAACCATATAGCACACAGCTGTGAGCCTTGAACATACTATCTCTATATGTTGCTGCCATCTTAAATTACTACTTATAGAAATTCCAAGGTATTTTACTGAATCCTTCACTGCAATGCTGGTTCCATCCAGTCTAAGTAGTGGTGAACAGTCAGGTTTCTTCTGATTGTAAAATGTTAATGCATTTGTCTTACCCTTGTTTAGCAAAAGCTTATTCTCTTTACACCATTCCTGCATCTCCATCAATCCTCTCTGTCCCCTATCTCTTAGCGACTCGGAGTCACCATGAATAAGATGGCTCACATCATCGGAAAACAACCACACTTTCCCCTCTGCTATCGATCTTGGCAGGTCATTCACGTACAGCAGAAATAAAACGGGTCCCAGGTTTGAGCCTTGTGGTACTCCGGTGTTTAGAGCAGGAGAAATAGTTGAACGATAATGTCTTGTGAGACCATCAGATCCTGTGTAGCGAATATTAACCACCTGAAAGCGATCTAACAAATAGGAGTTTATCCATTTCAATGATTTTCCATCGATTCCCAAAGCATTTAATTTCCTGAACAGCTTCTTATGTGAAATGAGGTCAAAAGCCTTTGTCATGTCGTAAAATATACATAAGGATTCACTTAACGTATCCACACTGTCGTGCAATGTTATTAAAAGTTCAAATATGGCATCTATAGTAGAGAAATGTTTCCTAAATCCATATTGCTGGCTAGATAAAATTTGTTTATTTTTTATAAAAAGATTAAGTCGTTTCAAGAAAATCATTTCAAAGATTTTTGAAAAAACACTTTGCACAGCCACAGGCCTGTAGTTTTTTACCTGGTCCCTTTCATTGTTCTTTGGAATCGGCACAACTTTTGACGTTTTAATCCTACCAGGGAAGAGACCTGTTTTAAAAGATTTATTTATAATTACTGTAAGTGGCTTAGCTATAACTTCTTTGCAGTGTTTCAATAAACTACAGGGAACATCATCTATTCCTGCACTAGCTTTAGAGCTCACCTTGTCGATAACACAATGCACCTCCTGCACCGTGGCAGGCCACAAGAAAAATTCCCCCACAGAACCACCCGAGTCAGCCTCATCCAGGTCATCTTCATTGTCAACAGTTAGTTTCAAAATTTCTTCTACAAAATATTTATTAAAATTATTAGCTACATCACTAGGGCTGGAGACGAGCTCGTCATTTGATTTGATACTTATATTACTAATATTTACATCATTTTCGTCACTCGTTAAACATTTTACAATTTTCCACGATTCTTTGGTTATGTTATTAGAGTTTTCAATTTTGGACTTGTAAAACAGTTTCTTGGTATTTTCAACTAGAGTAGCATGTTGCTTCTTAGCTGTACTATAATCTAATTTAACAGTGTTTGGTTGATTTGATAAGTTTCTTGTTTGCCAGTAAAGTTCCTTTAAATCATCTTGAGATTTAATTACCTCATTTGTAATCCATTTAACTTGTGACTCGTCCTTAACACTAAAAATTGTCTTGGGAAAGCAGATTTCAAAAACGTATAAAAACGTATCATAAAACTCATTAAACAGAACATCAACATTCTTATCTGCTACATCAGTAGGCCAAACCTGTTTTGACATTAAATTTTCAAACAATGCCAAGTTTGTTTTACTCATGTTTCTCTTCTCAATCCTATGCTTAATTTTACTCTTCAAATCTATGAAGATTTCTAAGTTCAAAATACAATGGTCAGACAGTAATGGTGGCAAGATACTAGATTTGTAAGAAGTTGACTCAAGGTCTGTAATAAAGTAATCTAACTGAGTGCTGGAAGTATCAGTTATCCTTGTGTAAACTTTGTCGGTTACTTGTAGGTTATACGAATCTAAAACATCGTAAAGATATTCCCTTTCCCAATTTTCAGTAAAATTATCCACATTCAGATCACCACATAGTACTACTGGCAAATCGTAACTATTCTTTACAATACTTAATGTTTCATCAAATAATTCAATAAATTTTAAATAATTATTCTTGACCTTGTCAGGTGGCCTATATATGTTAAGTAACAAAAAGTCTGTTTTTTTACAAGTTACTATGGCACAACAGCTTTCCATTACACCCTCAACAGACATTAACTGTATCTTATTGACAGGGCTTACTTTTATACCATCCTTCATCCTTTGAAAAATAGCAACTCCTCCCCCTATTTTATTTTCTCTAAAATACTCTGTAACTTTAACATAATTATTTACTTTAATGTGTTTATTTTTATTGTAATCTAACCACGTTTCTGCCAAACACAATATTTGGGGGGTTTCTTCAAACAACAAGGCCTCCAAAAGTTCTATCTTATTAAAAACAGATCTTATATTAAGGAACATTAGCTTTAGGTTAACTTTAGATTTAGACTCCATTTCCCTAGAATAAACAGAGCCTGTATACTCATCTAGTTTTTTTGATTAGACAAATTTTTTCCGTCTTGACTTCCTAGTGCGGGCCTAGGACTAGCAACATTAAATCGCTCTTTTTTAGTCGTGAAATATTTGTTTATAAGTATGCCCTCAGGCCAATTATCGCCATTCATTACAACACTAGAAAATTGTTGAGGATACCCTACCTTAAAAGACTTGTAAGTCGGATACTTGGTTTCAAGTTCTTCACAAGTAACAGTCTTCCCACTACATAGATTTGTTACATAATCTTCCACACATTCTTTCTTAGTAGTCGGTTCAAACCTAGTAGCAAAAATGAAGGAATATTTATGAATTGCTCCAATCGAACCGGCAGCATTAGATTTTGCAGTACCGATCGTCGGCCCGAATGTTCTGTAAACGTTGTTTTTCACAATATGATTTCGATTATTTTTGGGCTTTTGCACTGTAAAATCATCACCACATGCTTCTTTATCTTTATTCCTCACTTGTCAAGGAATGTCAAGGAAAGTTCCTTTGAATAGATTTAATGTGTCTCTGCCCAGGTTCCTCCTGACCAAGATGACAAACAAGATCTAAAGGAACTTATCAAACCTTTTGAACAAATCTCTGAGAGTTCCTTTAAAGATAAACCAATATTGAACAAGGTAAATCTAAACAAGTATCGTATACTTAATCCTAGCTATAGTTGTTACCATATTGGCGTGGTCTTTTTTCATTTAATACGTGTAGTTTTTTTATAAAATAAGTATAAAGTAGTAAATAAACGCCAAGCAGGTTTTATGAAAGATAGGGTAACAACAAATCAAATATGTACTGTTAAAGAAATTATATCTAAATACTGGGAATGAAGTAATGTTTTTTTTTTTTTTTTTTGCCATATTAATTGACTTCCAAAGAGCATATGACAGTGTAAAGAGAGAGAGAGAGATTGTGGAAAAAGATGGACAAGATTGGAATTCTGAAAAACTTAATTAATCTTTCTAAGTCAAGTATAGCGGATTCTACATGTTTGGTACTTGTAAGTGGACAAATTTCTGGACCCTTCAGAATACATTCAGGAGTAAGACAGGGTGATGGACTCTCCCCAATTCTGTTCAACATAGTATTAGAAGATTCATTCCAAAATATAGCAAATAGAGATGAAGGCATAACGATTGGATCTAGAATTAACACACTTGCATTTGCAGATGATGTAGTAATTTTTGCAGAAAAGTTAGACGATGTGAGTTAATAAAATTGTTCATGGAAGAAGAGGGAAAACTAGGACTGAAAGCAAATGATGCAAAAACCAAATATATGCACTTCACAAGAAATCGAAACAACCTAGAACACCCTGTTAGTACCAGGGTGTTTCTATTGTTGTGTATGGGTGGATGGGTGGGTCAGTATACGTTCATGTTGAGTGGGCGGGTGGATCAATTAAAAATATCTACATTGGTATATTTTTATTACTGCACTTACTCCAAAAAAGGCATTTGTTGTCTGAATTTTTACGATAGAATTTTATTTTAACTTTTTCAGTCGCACCTTATCTAGGCATTCTTGCATTTCCCATGATTAATATCAGTTCATGGTTAACTTCCAATGTTTTTATGACAGTAACGTGGTATTATTAAATTAAAACATTTCTGAGATGTGTTAGTTCATTATTTTTTATGTTTTTTATCGATACTATACGTGTTGTGTTTGGGTGGGTGGGAGGGATATCGCTACTATACGTGTTGTGTTTGGGTAGGTGGGAGGGTTATCGCTACTGTACGTGTTGTGTTTGGGTGGGTGGGAAGGTTATCGCTACTATACGTGTTGTGTTTGGGTGGTTGGGAGGGTTATCGCTACTGTACGTGATGTGTTTGGGTGGGTGGGAGGGTTATCGCTACTATACGTGTTGTGTTTGGGTAGGTGGGAGGGTTATCGATGCTATACGTGTTGTGTTTGGGTGGGTGGGAGGGTTATCGCTACTATACGTGTTGTGTTTGGGTGGGTGGGAGGGTTATCGCTACTGTACGTGTTGTGTTTGGGTGGGTGGGAAGGTTATCGCTACTATACGTGTTGTGTTTGGGTGGGTGGAAGGGTTATCGCTACTATACGTGTTTGGGTGGTTGGGAGGGTTATCGCTACTGTACGTGATGTGTTTGGGTGGGTGGGAGGTTTATCGCTACTGTACGTGTTGTGTTTGGGTGGGTGGGAGGGATATTCCTACTATACATGTTGTGTTTGGGTGGATGGGAGGGATATCGCTACTATACGAGTTGTGTTTAGGTGGGTGGTACGGTTATCACTACTGTACGTGTTGCTTTTCATAAGCATACTATACTTATGCTATTTATTTTAAATTAAAACATAGAATCTTACAAGTAAAATGATATAAAATAATACTAAATGTAAGTATCAGAAGTATTTTAAATTATTTTTAAAAAATATCCTTGTTAAACTAGGAAAAATGGGCTGCCAATGGAGGGTTTTAATTAACCAGTAGTTGGGTTAAACAAATACAATATTTATTATGTGTATTGTTGGTAGAACAGAAAGGTAATAAGAAAACTTAGTATAAAACAGGTTTTTTAAAGTAGAATGTCAAGGAAAGGGTTCCTTTAAATAGATTTAATGTGTCTCTGCCCAGGTTCCTCCTGACCAAGATGACAAACAAGATCTAAAGGAGCTTATCATATCTTTGGAACAGATCTCTGAGAGTTCCTTTGAAGACAAACCAATATTGAAAGAGGTAAATCTCAATAAAGTACATTATAATTTGGGGCTGTACGATGCGAAATAATAGAATTTCGATGAACACATTCACTCCTCATATTCGCCCATATCTCTACAATCAGTGTCTTAGAAATGAATAATGAATGGAGAATTTATGGTTTTTATTAAGTTTTAGAATTAGTAGAGTACAATAATACCTTTTGTTACAGGTACCGTATCTTGCTAGTACAAAGTAAGATAATTTAAAACATACATTTTTTGGTCCTATAAACGTTAGCTAGTTAATGTTATATGTATGCAATAAGAATAAAAAATTAACTTTGTATCAAATTAAGAAGGTCAATAAAAAATTATAAAAGGAATGTAAGATGAAGGGATTCAAAAAGTGTAGTAAGGCCTATTACACAATAAATCATAATTATGTTGAAATAGAATTTTAGGGCTTGATAAATATGTTTAGCACTAAGCTTGCTTATGTAATTAAGGACAAATATAAGGAAAGCTAGTAATAAACTAAGTTGATGGCTCTGTATTAAATGCATTACATTTAAATGCCAATAGTTGTACTTAGCTGTTGTTGTGGGAGAGTAACTGGTCAAAATTATCAAAATTTAATTTGTTACAGTAAAAATATTATATTTCACAGGCAAAAAAAAAACAACTTAATTATTGTATTCACTATCATTTTGGAGAGTGATGACAGCTTTATAAATGATTACTCTTTAACTTACTGTTAAGTTGACTAAAATAAATATTAATGTAAAGGTACATAAGCATGGATAAATAAGGCATACTATATCACAGAACTTTTTTAAAAGAAGCATCATTTTAATTAAGTATAACAATCCATTATTGTTTAGCCAATATATTAAACATAATTAAACAAAATCAACAAATGCAATAAAATGTAATTTATTGAATACATTGATTTTTTATGTTAATTCAAATTTTAAATGTTTTCCAATTTACCTACTGTGCAGTAAAATAAAAAAAAAAACAATAACATATTTTAGTTACGATTAGCACAGTAGCCTACCCGTCCTTCGTACGGAGTTTACGTAGGTTTATACTGTCCTTATTGTGTTCAATGATATAAAAGTTGATACTTACTGGCATCTGCGTAATGCAAAAGTGCATTGTGGTCACGGTATCCTTAGGAAAGAAGACGGTAGGTATCATGCGCATCTCCTATAACGTCACATGGTGAAATGGCAACAACAAACACAAAAATACTGTTCTAATTCCTGTAGTTTACAATTCCAGCTGAATAGTGATAAATAACTTTCCTACTATTTAGTTAAATGCTTCCATACAATTGGTAGATTTAGTTACCAGTATTTTATTGAATAATCAAACCTGGTTATTTTTCCCACTAAACGACAACCTTCAGCCTCGTTGTGATACCTATCGTCTTTTCTAGTTACTGTGATTGTGGTTAGGTTTGGTTCCGGTATTTACTTTAGAACTATTTAAGTTGTTTGTTTATTCCAACAGCTGGTTAATGAAATTATAAACAATTGATTGTCTAATTCGTATTGCCATAGAGGTTGCGTTCTTAGACCCCCCTGGGGTAGTGCCCTGGTGGAATTTAGAAGTAAAAATAGCCTTATGTGTTAACCAGAGACCATACGAATGTCCATGCAAAATTTCAGATGAATGCGGGTTCAGTAGTTTTTGCGTATTAAAAACACACACAGACACCATTAGATTTTCATATAATTGTGAGATTCAGCAATCTGTGAGTCTTTTTCAAATTATATATGCAATTTAAAAAATACAATATTCATTATTTGTATGGATGGTAGAACAAAAAGTTAATAAGAACAGTTAGTATAAAACAGTTTTTTAAAGTAGAATTTATTTATTTTACAATGCTACAAAACAGCAACAACACCAATTACATTGCAGCATTAAGATTATAATATTCAAATTTAAATATGCACATGCAGTTCATTATCTCTCAGTCCAACAGTTCCACAATACACGCATTATTCATCATAAAAATGGCGTGTTTAGATTAACAATTTACACATAGATATAACAAATGACAGAAACCAAAAATGAAAACACAAGACTATATAATAAATATATCATGAATAAATATAACATGAACAAAAATCAATAAATACATAAATACTTAGACTTATCCTAATTTGTAACCAATAACATATTTTAAACTCTGTAATGCTGAATAACAAGCAACATTTCATAAACATTTCATAAACAATTAATCTTAATTAATATCAATTGTCAACAATCTCAACTAAAGTATTTTTAAAAGAATCAAGTGAGTTATAAAAAATGTCAAGTGAAGGTGAATTAACATTGTATAGTCTAATCATTGTATTTAAACTGGAGAAATATCCAAGGTTAGTGCGAGAGTATTTCGGAACAAACAACATAAGGCTACGGGAGTTTGGACGGGGGATGGCAAAGTTCAGTTGAGATAACAGCTTGCTATCATCGAGTACCCCACCCACTAACTTGTGAAGATAGATAAGCATGCTAATCTTGTGTCTTTTTGACAAACTTGCAATATTGAAGATATTTAGTAATTCTGAATATGGAACATCTAATGTATAGTGACCAAATGCCTTATAATATAAAAACCTCAAAAACTTTCTGTACTGCTTCAATCATATCTATGAGATAATTAACATGAGGATTCCATATTACAGCTCCATATTCAAGTCTAGCTCTAACAAGTGAAACAAAGACTGATTTAATTGCTTCCAAACTATTTAAAAAAATTCCGCATCTTCTTATAAAGCCTAATATTGAATATGCCGATTTGCAAATTGAGATAATATGTTCAGTAAAACTTAATTTTGTGTCAAATAATACACCTAAATCTCTAACAGTTGATTTCCTATTTAATTGTTTTCCCCCATGTCATAATTAAATTTAATTATATTTTTGTCTGGTTTTCTGGAAAATGACATAACAACACATTTTTCAAGATTAAATTTTAAATTTGAATTGCTCCACAATACAAGTGCGTTAAGATCTTGTTGTAATTTATAGCAATCACTAACATTGTTTATCTTCGAAAAAAGTTTCATATCATCCGCATAAAGCAGTAATTCACTGTTTTTAATATGTGTTCCCACATCATTGATCATAATTAAAAATAACAATGGACCTAAATTTGAGCCTTGCGGGACACCTGAGCCAGCTATGTATCTACTAGAGGTAAATCCTGCAAAACTAACAAACTGACTTCTCCCATGTAAATAAGTTGAAAAAAATTTCACACACTGATCATTAAGTCCATAATAATTTAGTTTACTAAGCAGACTCAAATGATTAACTCTGTCAAACGCCTTTTGAAAGTCTGTATAAATAACATCAACTTGGATGTTGTTGTCAACAGCATAATTGCAATACTGCAAAAAATTTAACAAATTGGAGTTTATTGATTTATTCGGAAGAAAGCCGTGTTGACATTTACTAATGTATTTGTTAATATAACAAAACAATCTATTATAAATTATTGACTCAAATATTTTAGCAGGAGGTGATAACACCGCTATAGGCCGATGATTCTCAATGTCATCAGCTACGACCTTTCTTGGGTATTGGTACAACCCTTGTTATCTTCCAAGCATCAGGAAAACAACATTGTTTGATTGACAGATTAAATAAATGTTTTAAGGGAGCAACAAAAAACTCAGCACAACCCTTAAAAATGTACTGTGGAATACTATTCGGTCCTAGCGACCTTTTTGATTTTAACTGTTTTATACTATTTATTACTTCATATTCCGATATTTCTGATAAAGACATTGAACTGACATGTTCCATAATAGATGAATGCTTAGCACCACAACACAATTCGTCTGGAGTCAAAGTGCAATTGATATAAACCGAGCTGAAATGAGAGGCCAGAGCCTCTGTTATCGCCTCTCCCCCCTCCTCCACCGTGCCATTGTAATTCATTGTAGAAGGAAAATTATCAACAACTCTTAATTGTTTTATTAATTTCCAAAATGTTTTAGGTTTTACTGTTAACTCACCCTCCACTCTACTCACATAATGCTTGTATTCCACTTTAATTAAACGCTTGGATTGCATTCTTAAATCTTTATATCGCTCCAAAAAAAATGGAACGTTATATTTCTTATATTTTTTTCTATATTTTTCCTTACATTTGATCAATCTCCTTAAATCATGAGAAAACCATGACGGATACTTCGATTTAAATTTAACAGTTTGAGGTACATGCAAATTTAAAGCTGTATACAACTCATTATAAAACAATTCAATAGATTCATTCAAGTTATCACACTTAAACAAATCCTGCCAATCAATACTTCCAATTTCTTTGTAAAGATTATAATAATTTACATTAGAGTAATTATAAGAAAGATTACTACTTCTACTACATTCTTTAAAAATATATACAACATTAAATTTCAATATAAGAGCAGGATGATATTTATCTACATTCACAAATGGATTAGATTCTTCACTCACCTTTAAATTAATTATATTTGACAAAACCAAATCTAGTGTACGACCCTGTGCATTCTGAATATCATTATATAACTTTAAACCGTGCAATTTATTAAAAAACAATAACCTTCTACATATTTCATTGCCCATAGCTAAGTTATAATTTATACCAGTAATATGAAGATTAAAATCTCCCAGTATAATTAAATGTTCATGATTTAAACTATATGAATCCAATTTGTCAAAAAACATTTTATATTCATTTAAACGAGAATTAGGAAGAAAATATACCACGGCTAAAATTATATTAGGTCCCTTAGGCAACTTGATTGTTATCCATACATTATCATCACTGGTTTCTAACTCGTATACTCTATTAGTTTTGAAACAATTTTTAACCGCTACTAAAACACCCACTCCTCTTGTTTTCCCGGTAGGGATGGACGAGTCTCGAAATTTCGGGAATTCCCCGGGAAATTATAATTCTCGTCCTGCGAGAAGGAAATTTTGTTACGATCGGGAATTCCATTCGAGAGTTTTTCTAAGATGTAACCAACTAAATAGTTCGATCTCAACAACACGGTTATAATCGACATTCATGGTCAAGTTTGGATTTTTTCAATCAATATAAATTAAAATGAAAGGTTAATAAAATTATGATAGGCTTGTGTCTCGATTACCGTGGAATGTAATTTATTGCTTATAGTGTGGCAGTGAAGTTACGTAGTGACTGACGACTGACAGTCGGAGTCGACAGTTGGGGTCGAACGTAGATGTGACGTTCTCACGACCCGTTCATTTGACAAGGCTCATCTAAGTGAACGAGATGTCCGGATCACGATACTCAAAAAAAACTATTAAAGTCGAATAAGTTACCGAGATCTATGATCCAACTAAACAAATCTAGTATAGGACAGAACTGTTGACCGAAACCCAAATGATAATGAACGAAAACTGAGTGGGCCTATATTCCAATGTTTGTGTGTGTCAGTAACGTAAAATCATTCAATCAAACTGCTCCCGAGAACAGGTCACTTTACTGTCCAACAAAACAACAAATCTTCTTTCCCATGGCAAAAGTCCATTTCTCTCATGTACATACAATGAACCGTTCTGCTCGTTTCCGAATTGAAATTATCGTATATTTCCCGTGAGGTGATTGTGATCCGTGTTGGTGTTTACTCTGAGTAGGGAATCATCCAATGATTTGACAGAAGAAAATATCGTATCATATCATATAAAATATCGTCGTGGCGTTCAAGTATCGTGCGACGTAACAATATTTATTTATTTTCAATTGAATAAAAAATAAGTAGATATATCCGTAGCGAATGTCAATTAATAATTTGTTTGTGAACACTTTAGATCGCCAAATGTGCATGTAACATTTGCAGGGATACGATATTTTCTTCTGTCAAACTGTCGATCGGTTTCCTGACTAGATTAGAAAGTAACACAGATGGAGTGTAAAATGTATTACAATACGATAATTTTGATTTGTTAACTCAGTGAACGGTTCCCTGATCATAATTGTTACTACTACGTCGATGTTAAATGCAAAACAATTCAATCCAAATCTCTTCTGATTATAAAACGGACGGATTTAGCAATAAGGAACATAATTTTTATTGAACCGAAACTTTATCATACTTCTTGTGTATATTTCATAAATTTATAATTTAGCTGCACAAATCTACTTTGTATCACCAGTTGGCATTTAGCTGATATTTCAGATTGCATCTCGTCTGGCTAGGCATACATTTGCCGTTTACGTATACCGTTGTCACTCCAATACGTCAGAAATTCCTCGTGATGAAAAGATTATCTTTCTATGTATCGAAGTAGTTTCGAGTTGCACACATTCATTACCAATCATAATTTATTAAAAATAATTGATCGTAAACGACTTTTAAATTTATATTTAGGTGCACAATTATTAAATTATTACTATCGATCCATTAAACTACCGGTATTTTGGCATCTAGATTTACAAATTTGATTATATTTCACAGCTTATTTCCGGTTTATTATAACCATTATTATATTACTGAATAAAATAACTACAGATCCACTTTTTATGGCGTATACAAAATCAATTATTTTGAAAGCAATCGACTGTGTTTGGCGATGACGCCTGAATCGTAGAATCACTTGATCCAGCTTTTGCCCAAAAGCTTCGCTACCGTGATCGGAACTACCAGATCGACCATCTGTGTGATTAGTTGACAATCACAGAGAAGAAATAGAGGTTGCTTTCTTATGACTACAGCGGCAGTTATTAATAGAATTAAAACAAATGCACATCTCTACAATAGTCAATACATGTGCAGTAATAATTACTAAGTTTATCCGTGAGGATTGGGGGGAATAAGGAAGGGACTGCCAAGATTCTGGCTCTGTGTGCAACTTCAGTTCCTAGTTATAATGTAGTTCAGTTAATTAATTGAAGAATTCATCCATGTATAGTTTTTATGATGATTTTAATTTAAATTGGCATGTAATATGTCTACCATTCTTTTATTTCGCTTGTTACAATTTTAATTCAGTTATATCAAATAAGATTGCTTTGTTTATTAAGTGTGTAATCTGTTATTATTTAGTCTAAACCTGTTTGATTTTTTTTTCTGTTTTGTGGATAGTAGGCAAAAAATAAAAAAGATTTAATAAAATAAGGAGTACATAAATGTGCCTTAACATTAATGGTTGAATTTCCTACTAGATCACGTACCAATTAATTATTATTACTATAAAATGATTTGGTTTATTTGTTTTATCTACTAAGTTTGAAAATTAATGTATGATAAGGTGGGAAAAATTCCCTCCGAAAATTTCTCGAAATTTGGGAGGAAATTAATTTCCCTCCCGTTTCCCTCCCGAAATTTGGGAGGAAATTAATTTCCCTCTCGTTTCCCTCCCGAACCTAAAAATCTCCTCTCGTCCATCCCTATTTCCCGGTAATTTGTTGATTCCTATCTCTTCTATAAACAATATACTCATTAGTAAATAGTTCCGAATTGTAGATAGATGAATTTAACCAAGTTTCAGTCAAAGTTATTATGTCAAACTTATTTTCTAAAAGCGCCAAACGAAAATCAGTGGTTTTAGATCTCAAGCCTCTTACATTTTGATAATAAATAGTTATATTCGATTCACCAGTGTTTTTAATTTATTACTAATTGAAAACCTACAGAAAAGACCAAACACGTAATTATATATACATACACCAAAATTACAAACATAACTCATGCACTTTATCAACAATTAAACTCATAAATATATAATTAAAACACTCATTATCAATAAACCTTATCAATTTTATGTTTCTATAGTACTAGTTTAGTTATTAACCATAGTAAATACATGCACATGTGTTATTATACGTTATTGTAAGTAGGTACCTGATAACTAGCTAATCCTACTTTAAACAGTCTAGATCAGCTTTCTCACTAATAAGAATAGCTTGAGATCCCTCCATCTTCCGTAGAAACACCTATTTGAGCAATGTCAAAAAGCAATTTGAGAATGTCAAGGAAAGTTCCTTTAAATAGATTTAATGTGTCTCTGCCCAGGTTCCTCCTGACCAAGATGACAAACATGATCTAAAGGAACTTATCAAACCTTTTGAACAAATCTCTGAGAGTTCCTTTGAAGATAAACCAATATTGAAAGAGGTAAATCTCAATGTAATTAATTTTAATAAATACACTGTACTTAATTTCATGTATTGTAAGTACTAAATAAGACTATAAGCCTTAATACTAATGTAGAAAAACTTATTGTTTTTTGCTTGAAACTGTTCAAATCTGTAACGGTACAGTTGATGAATAAAGGAGTTTTGATTTTGACTTTTAATAAAGTACATTATAATTTGGGGGTCTGCAATGCAGCAAATGTTTTTCAATTCGATGCAGCGATGCGAAATCAAAGAATTTCGATGAACACATTCACCTCTCATATTCGCCCATATCTCTACAACTGCAATAATTAATTTTAAGGACAATACAATTAACATGGTTCTATATAGCTGATGACGCTAATATTAAATTTTTAGGGAAAAATTAACAGGAAATTGAAGCTAAAGCAGCATTAGAACTATCATGAATAAACCAATTTTTAAACTAAGAGCATTTGCTACTTAATGCTAGTAAAACAAACTTAATCTCTTTTCAAACCAAGCAAAATACACACCCAATAAATCCTATTATAACAACAGAAGATTGTACAGTAGAGCAGCTGACTGACACAAAGGTTTTGGGTTTGATTATAGACTGTAACTTAGATTATAATGAGCATGTGATATTTATAGCTATAAAATCATCATCAGGAGGGATATAATATCTAAGCACTTCGGAGGGATGAAACATTTTTGGAATTTAACAACATCAAAAACAAATGAGGGAGACAAAGGTGGTTGGACATTTCCCATCATTACGTGAAAAATAACAATTTCTTCTAACAATAAAGAAGTATCTATAACTGAAAAAGGCATAAGTAACTGGAAGAAGATAGAGGAAAAATTAGAAAAGCATGCGTCCAGTGAAAGTCACTTGTTTTCCATGGCGAAGTGGCATAACAAGGAAACTATAGAAAGCCAAAGGATACAATTGCTTCGGAAATATCATCATCTCATAAAAAGCTTATTTCTGAAAATCGTGGATATTTTAAGTTAGTTTTGGACCTTTTGTTATTTTTGGCCAAACAAGGAATGCCTTTTCGTGGACACGATGAAAAAGAAACATCAGGCAACAAGGGAAATTATTTAGAGTTATGTGAATTGTACTCAAAATATAATGCTAAATTCAGAGGAAAATATGAACGATATTTCAATTTAACAAGTCATGACTTTCAAAACGAAATTTTCGAAATTGTTACTGAAGAGGTTTTAAGTACAATAGTGAATGAGGTAAACAAATCTGGATTTTATGCTTTAATGGTCGATAAAGCAAAGTCTCACAGATTTCAACAATTGTGTATTCGTATAAGATATTTGTTTGAATCAGAAATTTAAGAATGATTGCTAACAATGAAGGATGTTTCTCTAGATCATAGTGCTGAGTCCTTAGCAAACATTATTTTGAACTACCTTAAGGAAGTAGGTAACTGCTACTTTAATAGGTCAATCACATGATGGCGCGAGTGTAATGTCCGGAGTAAAGAATGGGCTACAGAAAATCATCAGGGATACCCATTCTCTCGCAATGTATGTGCACTGTTTAGCACATAAGGTTAATTTGGTTCTTGTAAACTCTTGTTAAAGCAATAACTACAGTTGTTTCTTCTTTAATGTGATGCAGTCACTATATGAGTTTTTTTCTAACCCTGATATGCATGCGGAATACAAAATACTGCAAGAGGAGCTACAGTTTAAAGTTTCAGGCACACATGAGATCCACAAATTAAGTGACACTAGGTGGTCGAGTAGGGCTACTGCAGTCCAATCGGTTAACAGAAATTTTGATGCAATTCGTGCCGTCCTCAAAAATACTGCTAATGATCTAAGGAATTCGAAGTCTCCTCAGGCCAAAGGATTACTGGCTTCAATTACATCCATGGACTTTGTAGTATGTTTAATATTTTTGTTGGAGTGTTTAGCTGATATAAATATCCTCAGCAAAGCGCTTCAGAAGGAGGACTCTTGCATAGCAAGATGTGCGAAAGCAGCAGGAGCAATTATTATGAAGCTCGAGTCAAAAAGAAGTGAAAACGCCTGGGAGAAAGTGGAATGAAGTAATGGAGTTTTCAAGGATTCACAAACTACATTTATTCTCTGAAAATATTTGCATCACAACACAATCCAATGAGACTACCACAACATGGTATTGTATGTATTGACTAACCTTTCAATTACCACAACATCTCGTTCCTTGGAAAAAGAAAGTCATTCGACTTCAAGTTCACATATTGCGCCCAAACGTCGACGAGTTGTTTAAAAAACGCTTAAGAGGGCTCTAAACCCCCGCGCTGAGAAGCGTAAAAACTGCTTTGCGCGGTCCAAGATACTGCCCTTATTTACTGTCGTAAAATTATAAATGAAACATCTATTTAAAGATAAAGACATTTTTGACTCAAATCGCATTTTAGAATTTTCGAATTCTCCTTCATTTCGATTTTATAGGTTATTGAAGTTACCCAATATTCAAACTAGTGCCAAAATAAAACTAGAGCTGTTATCGAAATTTTAAAAAGCGATTTTAGTCAGAAATGTATCTGGTTTCAATTTAGTTTTGGTTTCAGATCGATATCTTTAAATCTGTAACCGCAATGTTGGACCGCGCAAATGCCTGCATGTTAATTTATTGCCAAAATATGCGGTGATTCGTGAGATCCAAGTGGCGAAACCTCGAACTTCTTAGTCGCGGATGGATTTTACTACTTCATTCATAAAAACCTTCCTTCATTTAATTTAACATCGATGGATGCAATGTAGGCCTACGACGACTGATATCAGTATTATTTTACAGATTGATTTACTCACTTAGAGTTAGTCTAATTACTTTTGAATGGCTTATTTCATTTAAATTAAAATGTGCGTTCCCATGTGGTTCCTGATATAATCTAACTAACAAAGTAAAGCATAACATTTTTATTCGTAATGACAGTGCACAATATTTATTATGTCATTAAAAATACTTTAATAATCTCTATATACAACATTTTTATGAAATAAATTATTTAAACTACATTAACGAATGCATACAATTAAAATATTAATTCAATAATTCCGGCTTGACCAAAGCAATAAGTAATTCTATAATAAGTCACTGTCACTATTGGCCTTTGTTTTATTTTAAAAATATAAATACAGTAATGTTAAGTCGTAGCTATTAATTTATTATAGTTCATTAATGTTGTGGTAGAAAAAATGCTAGGTCATTTATTTGTAATTTTATAAGAAGGTAACTTTGAAGCAAATATTTTACCTAAACGGTAATAAGGACAGAAAAATGTGACAGACGGGGCGGGGCGGAGCGGCAATCCTTTTGTGACTTGAAGTCATGGGGCGAGGTAGTGTTTGGGAACCTCGTACCACTCCCGATGTATTCCATTGAACAGCCAATGAGAAGACTTAGGACGGTAAAACTTGACATAAGTGATATTTAAACATTGTGCAATGCGAAGAGAATTAATAAAATACCAATTTAAAAAAGTTTTCTTAATTAGCATAGTATGTGTTGGTAGATGAATTTAATACAATATTAATATAAACGGAACAAATATAACGGTGATCGATTAAGGTAAGCTTAAGTTTACCGAAATCGATCACCTTAACATTCGTAGCCTACATATTGCACTTATTTTTTATCAATACAGTATAAGTAGACCCTATTATACTGTATGAAATTTGCATTTTTTATGTTACTTGTGTATTGAAGTAAAATTGTTCAACTATTATTATATTGCTGAAATAAGATGTTCTGATCGGTTTGGTTTTGTATTAATTTAATGCATGTTCAATTACTTGAGTATCCACTGACCTAATTTGGGAGCTCGTGATCAACTTGTGGCAGTCACACTGACCTAACTTGGGTAGTCATCGTAATGGACTTGGCTATAAAAATGTCAAAGTAATAAAATGTTTTTATTGGTAATTTGTGAACATTTATAAAAAAAGTTTTTAATATGTTTGCCACATTTTTACAAGATGTACTACGTTCATGTATCATACTATATCTATTCAATTAATTACATGTTTTCAACCAGCTCGTCTAGTTTTAGTAAATTAGTTGGCTTGTAAAATTGTTGTACACAGTTGTTATTTATTTTTATTTGTTATGCATTTTTATATTATTTTTGTAATTAACTATTCCAATATTAGGAATTAATTAACTACTACAAAATTAACTATAACAAACCTACACATAGGAACTAATTATATGGCTGCTGAGTTACTATATCCCCTGTCACTGTTATTTATATGGTGTTTAAGAAAATATTTAGGGGTTACTTTATTTTCAATATGTTTGTTGTATTATTATAAGTTGTACTTCAGTTAACTATGTTCTAAGTTGTACTTCAGTAAACTATGTTCTGTGTAGTATTAACAATGCAATTATTTTTTTAAATTACTGTAGTTTTGAGGTAATTAGTCGCCTTAAGAATTTGTTGTTATATAGTTTTACTTCAATTGTCATGCTTTTTTACTTATATGTTGGAATTGTCTTAGTAAGAAAACTTATTATTGTATGTGCTACAGTACTTACACTACCTTTGTACAATACATAATATGTTAAATGATATGTTATTTAGTTAAAAATAATTGTAAAAACCGTACAATAAATATTAATCAAACTACAGTTTAATTGACAGTTGGATATATTATTCTACTTTAACATCAAAATATTTTTGTATGGTTCATTTAGCATTATTTTGTTTTATTCTTCAATTGACTGTACAAAATACATTGTTATTTTTAAATTTTTGGCATTTTATTGAATAATAAACCACGTAAAGCAAATTGTTAGGGTGCTAAACACTTGTTACAGCTATTTAGTAAAATACATTATTTATAGTTGTCCTCAGTTCTTTAAGCGTACCTAGCCCCACTTTTATATCAAACTCTTCAATTGTTGGGTATAATAAGTGTGGTATATAAATCAATTTTAAATTTCAAACGTTTTAGGAGTCAAATTTTGTCAAAACCCGTGATTTTAAGTAAGCTTTGATTAGAAGTTCAATAATTTAGTAGCCCTCCTTATTTTTAGTGGAGCGTAAAAACTGCTTTGCGCGGTACTACAAACTACTTTACTCATATAAAAAACTGAGACCAAAGTACTGTGTGAATTGCTGAGGTCAAACTGGTAGACTAAGTAAGTCTAAACTACCCTGAACATACATGTTTATGAGGCCAAACTACTGTCAGGCAGGTGAGCCCAATCTGCTTTGAACGTCTAAAGTTATATGTTCGAAATTGATATATGCTCACAGCAGTTTCTCTGTTTTAAATTGTTGGTTATTTTTAACAGTCGTGTTTAAAAAATCGTCATATTTAGTAATTTGTGTATGCCTAATTGAATCATATTAAATTTATCACTTCTAAAATACTGTGAAATATTTATCAGTAAAACTAAAATCTTTGAAAAGTAATTGTGTAATAACTGTTGTCGAAGTAAAATAATTGCTTTTCTCATGGCAATGGGAAAATTGAGCAAGATTATAATATATTATTTTAATTATAATTGATATCATTCATACGGTTCGCTTCGGTTTTCGTCTCTGTCCGCGAAAATCTTTGTTGTAACAAAATGTTCGCTTTTTGAAACCAAATTGTCCCCGTAGTGTCATTTTCCGTATTGCAGTAATTCATTCAGCGTACTTCAGAAGCAAATAAAAAAAGTGGCCACATTTCAATTATTTTTTAATGTTTGGAAATTAGTGTGTTATGTTGTAACTGCCATAAAACTATGATAGTTTATGTGAAAACATTTTTAATTTTATTAAAAATAATTAATAAACCGTACAAAACTATAAAACGTAAAATAAATAGACAGTTGGTATTTTTTACCATTACTTTTTAACGTGATTTATTAGTTTTCAGTAAAGCGTATCCTTTAATGCTTTAAGCGTATGTTGTTTTAATCTTTAACTGAACATAAAAAGATACGAAATAGAAATTTATTTGCCAATAAACGCCTTTTATTAAATATTTAACCACATAAAAACCAATATTTAGATCACAATCCAAGAGCTTTAAGAAATATTTACAAAAACCATTCTTTGTAACGTAATTTACTTAGTTTTTAGTAAAGCGTATCTTTATGTTTATAAATCAAACTCTTCAATTGTAGAATATAAGTATGGTAAGCCTATGCCTAACTATGTTAAATTTTAACCGTGTTGAGAATAACAAGATTTGAACAAGAATTATGATTTTGGAAAACGTTTCAAGTAGAAATTCAATATTTTAGTAGACCCCCCTATTTGATCAGTGAATAAATTGATTTCGCTGTAAAAAGTCTACTTTTCTAAACAAATATTACTTTGTTTTTTTTTGTAAATAAAAACTATAGTAAAATATTACTATTTTTTATAAAAACAAAATGACATAAAAAAATGTTAAGAAATAAAATACAGCAGCAAAACCGGTACTGACTGGAAAATTGACAATTGTTGAAAAGAATTGGCCTTTCGGCTCAACATACATTCAGAAGTCAGACAAAGAAGGTCGGGCGTGTAGCCACCTTAGGAGACGGCAGACGGGAGGAAGGGGTAATTGGGGGTTCCGGTTGAAAATACTACGAAAACCTACTATACAGGAAATGATTCTTGGGACTATATTGCACTTCGTCCGGCGGATTAAACTGGACGTAGTTCCAACTTCTATCGCCAGTGTCGCATGACTTCTATATTTTCTTTCCCTTTAGAGCCCTCTTAATGAATATTCTGTAATGTCTACTGTTGGACAGTCAAGAGGAGTCGATAAAGAGAGTTTGAGTGATAATAGTGAAGTGAACAGCCAGGTACAGTATCGTTGTGACCTTTATTACCCAATACTTGATATTTTGATCAGTGAACTCAAAAGAAGGTTTGCCGGTGAAGCAATGGAAGTAGCAAATGTGAGTGAAGAGTTCCTTTGCCCCAATATTGAGAAATCTGAATCGTTTATACAGAAATATCCAGTGCCCAGATTGAACCAAACTATGCTCATATCAGAAATGAGCATCCTAGGGTGCGTTCTCAAGTCAGATGGTATCAACCCCCAAAAAAAGTTCCGCTAAAAGAGTTGGTTAAAATATTAAAAGAACTGGTTTTAATTCAAGATGATATTTATCCCAATTTCAAACTGCTTTTTAAGATTTGTCTTACCCTTCCATCTAATAGTGCTACTTGTGAACGATCGTTCTCGACAATGAGAAGAATTAATCAATGGCTTGGTCATCCATGGGCCAAGAACGTTTCTCCAATTTGGCTGAAATTTATTCAGAATCTGATTATGTAAAAAGCCTCAACTTGGATAAACTAATGGATAAATATGAAAAAAAAGGAAATAGAAAATTGCCTCTTGTTTAATAAAGGAATGCTAATGTGTTAATATAAGGGTTACATTGCTTGATAATATGAGACCGTTCTTTTGTAGTAAGTAAATATGTGTATACCTGGTTTATTTTGCTATATGTTTGATAAAACTATTATGTTTGATAAAAATAAACATCATTTTCATGTTCTGAGTTTAAGTATTTTTTCATTCAAAAAAGGGTACCTAAATGTTGTGTTTTTAAGCTGCAATTTTTAAAAATGTCCCCCGGACCCCCCCGGAAAAAGTAGGATACAGGAAATTGAATGCATGGTAAACTTGTTACTTGTGGCCCCCCCCCCCCCAACATACAAGGTCTAACTCCGCCCATGGAGAGAGAAACCATTCAGTTGTGATCAATGCCCTTACAGAGCTTTACAGAATATACAATTGATAAGACACATGGTAACTCACACTGGCAACACACTATTCAGTTGTGATCAGTGCCCTTATAGAGCGATTAGAAAGGAATTGTACACATGTGATCTCACACTACAGAGAAACCATTCAGTTGTGATAAGTGGCCTTATATTTAGTTTGATCATTGTTCTTTTAGACCTACACAGAAGATACTGTCGATAAGGCACAGGCACTTTTGAGGTGATGTATTTATAACTATTAACATAATTTTAATGAAAGAACTACTTGGGAGGCATTTAATAGATGATATAAAGTAATTGAAATCGAAAAAAAAACTAAAATTGTTTTGACCAAACAGCCTTAAGACGGTTTGGTCAAAAAACGATAAACAAGAAAAGTAATAGGATGTTATTTATACGAAACGGTAATTCTCTGGTGCACTCACTCGTACCACTTACTGTATAAAATAGTCTCAAAACGTTTAAAATGAAAAGGCGTTGTACTGATAGTATATTTAACGGGTGAAACAATAGAAAAGAGCTTTCTCTTCAATTTTTCTTCAAAATAATTTGGATAAAGTTATTTTGAGTTATTCTTAAATTTTCTGTATAATATTTGCAAGTTCCTCCCCAACACTAAATTGCTTATTGTAGCCTTAATAAACCAGTGTGTAATACAAACTTACCATTAAATTTTCATCACACAACTTGTTCAAAATGTAAAATGTCCCGATACAAGAATTTTATTTGCTACAGAATAAATTAACGTGCTTTACCCAGGAAAATTTTTATCTAATATAATCAAAGTATTGATATCTAATTTATATCAATACGGGGGGCCTTAGGGCGAGCCGGTGGCCGAGTGGTCTAAGGCGTCAGGACTTTGAGCTTGGGTTAAAGATAGCGCTGGTTCGAATCCGGCCTAGACTGGAACATTTATCAGTAATATTCACCTTCTACTGTACTGGTTCGCCCCCTTACTCTGTCTGATTAAGTTCCTCGCACATATCAATAGTCTATGAGGAATGGGCAGAGTAAGGTTAAGAAGAAGATTGGCCTCTCCTTTAAAAAAAATATATATATATATATATATATATATATATTGATCAACTTCTCCAAGACTTAAAACAATAACAGATATCTCAAGTACAAATAAAATTATAATTAATAATGAAACTCCTGAAATAAAAATTTACATATTTAGATTTGTTAACATTAATTATCATTCCATAAAAAAAAACACTAATCTCATAATATTTCTAGGATCATGTCTAATATCATTTTCAAGAGTTAGAATATTTTTTTCATTGTAAAAAAATGCTATATCATCGGCAAACACACCTGGAGTACTAGAAAAACCTTTACCAAAAGGTGGTATTACACACGGACTTGCTCATGAGCTTTCTAATGGACCTATTACATGTGACAACATGCTCGTGGGCTTGCTGACGGAACTATTACATGCGAGAACATGCTCGTAGGCTTTCTGATGGCTGCTGGGAATAGAGTGCCAGACAACCAGTTTTAAACAAGGAACACTTCTATATATCAAAATAAGTTCACTAATAAATTTTCTTGAATAAAATCTAATTTCAATCATTGTATTACATAGCCTAATATATAAATAGCAAATAAACTATACAACAGATCAATCATCACAAATATCATAATGTTAATACTAAACCATTTTTACAACTCTTGAATCATACAGTCATTAGGGGATTACAATGGAACTAGGGGACATCCCTGTACGTGTCGCGTTCCAACTCTGTCACACGTTGCGCTTTTTACACCTCGACCTCCGGCCTTGAATTTTCACTACAAATAGTAGCAGGTTAACTCTATAACGTAAAATCACAATATTATATTTACTTACAGTATCTCACTCACATTACTTGCTTTGCTGTTAAATAATTATGTTAAAACTTACTTGCTATTAATTAGTATAAACAATGATATTACTTAAAGGCTATTTCAAGCGTGTTCATTTCATTAGTTTTAGTTTAACTGCTGATTAACTAAATAATTGCATTAGATTACAGTCAAAACATTCAAGTCCACCATATTTGAGTACTACAATCGAATATGTTTTAATTCTTCCCTGTGTAACCCTCTCCTTTATTTGATGAGTTTAATTAAAATAAGTTTTTCTTAATTTGATTTGTTATTGATCAAATTAAAATGTATGAAATATCTCAGAGTCGATATATATATATATATTTTTAATAGGTAAATTGGTGAGATTGTAAAATGTATTGCTATGAATGAAGCTCTTGTTTTTTTATTAATGAAGCTAATTTATTAATTACATCTTTATATAGGTTTCTTTAATTTAACAAGACATAGATTTGTAGTATGTATTTGAAATATTATATTATAAGTTTCTTTAAAAAATAGGCTAACTAAATTAATTATCTAGAACTTATATTAGCGTTTCTTCATGTGATGATGAAGTTCATGAACTATGATGGCTTCAGTTTAAAAAATACAATGACGGTTCCCTGATTCGTGGGTACATGATCACGGTCATTTATGTCATTGGTTTAGTTAACAAATTAGAGAATTATTGATTAAAAACATCCTAAACGATCACCCGGGTTCATGGTCAGTCCGACCACCGGCAGTGAGATAGTACTTGCCTTCAAGGCTTCTGGAGAAAGAGTCTAGTGTCTAGTACGGTCCTTTGTGTGTGTGTCTCTGAAAGGGAATGAATTTTGGGTTGGAGTCTTTTCGGTCGCGTGCTCAGTGTACATGTGCTCTAGATCTGGTCTGATAGGTGCTGCGGCCTGTTGAACATATTTGTCAACTAACTATGTCTTTTCTTTAACTTGAGCTCGACATGTCGTTTTTGCGATGTGCGGTTAGCGCAAGTAAACAAATCTAAATTTTTTTTAACATGTTCCGCCTAGATTGTCAGTCACCGATAAGATAAGTTTTAGTTTTACAATGTTGACTATATCGAGAATGGACTAAATCTATCTACTAGTAGACAATACAATTTTGAATCTTAATCTAAAAAATATACCTACGTTATTAATTTTCATCTATTAAAGCACAATTTAAATTATTTGTCATTAATTAGTAACACAATATCTTTAATGATCTTTTGTCATTAATGCAAGTATTATGTTGTCATTAATATTAACTTTCTTGTAGTTAGTTATAAATATGCTCTAATGAATTCATAAAAATTCACAGTATTATTTTAATTCTTAATCAAATTTTGAACACTGATCAAAAAATGTATGAGAATTGTTTACAAGTACAAGTGTTATTTTGCATCATCAGTGGTTGAACATTCATATTATATTCATACCATTATTTCATTATCTATAGATTATACTTGACTTAATAATACCAACAGTATTTCAAAACGTACACAAATAAAATTTCATTTAAATACAATTTTAAAATATTCACAAAATTAAAAACATTATTTAACATCTTTAGTTGGTATTATAATTGTTTTTATAGATGTAATAAAATAGTAAAGACTTTGGTTTATTTGATATCAAAACATTTCAGTTGTAAAGTTATTTGAGTTATACTGTCATTTGTGATTATGATTGACAAAATATACAATACATGTTTTCGATTAATCAATGGTGAAATGTAAAATTATTTTAATAAACATATTTCACATGGAAACATGAATAGCTAGTAACAAAAACAAATTAAAAAATGATCAAAGTTCTAAAATTGATCCATTCTTGATCAAGTTTCTAATATCTTATCAATGAAGTCAAATGGAAACATGAATTGCTAGTAACAAAAACAAATTTGAAAATTATCATGGTTCTAAAATTTATCTATTCTTGATCAAGTTTCTAATATCTTATTAATAAAGTCAAACATTGTAGTGTGTATAATCATCATTGTTATTTACAACTCAGCTTGTCATACAATTTTCTTATAACAATGCATAAAATATTTAATTCATAGTCCACTCTTCCTTGAATATAGAGTTTAAAGTTTTCTGTAAAATGATGTTTCCATAAAATGCTGTTCAATTTCTTCACTCTCTTACTATTGTAGTGATTCACATTAAAGAAGCTGTTCATCAGTTACCTTATGGTCGCTCACATTTCTTGCACTGTTTGAGTCACAACACTGGCACCTCTTTGAGTGTCCACGCGGTATCATTAGTGTCACTGAGTGTCCATATAGCTGTTGTCAATTGGTTTCAGGGCAAGATCATCTTACCTGAACATACCGCTTTGATTACTGTTCTATATTTAATAGTGTATATAACATGGTTTAATTAGTGGTTATTAGTTATAACAGTGGTTTAATTCAATACACAATTAAATGTGGTCAAAATATTTACAAAACACCTGAACATGCCCATAATTAATCCTCATTTGTTTTCCCTTTATACATATATGTATACATACATATGGCTTGTGAGTGATTTTATTTAGCTATACATTTATTGATGCTGCTTTGTCGTGGTTAAGGTTGACGTTTTTAACTTAGTCCAAAAGTATGATTATTATATCTAGAAGGTTTTCCATACATCACTACTGGTTATTCATTACCAGTGCTGCAATAATGAATCATATTTGCAATTATCATTTTACTTATGTTTGTTTTTGATTTGCATCAATATATCATTGCATTAATGACAATTACAATAATTGAATAAATGAATAAATGATTTATTTCCAACAGCACTATACAATAATAATGACAGATACCAAACTCGGAAATTGACTGACCACTTAACCAATAGTGTGGCCAGTTTATAAAGGAAAACAACTAAAAATACATTTTTATTTAGAGTCTAGCATAGTCATACAGAAGAACAAAAAGACGCTCTCTGCAATGTTTGTTTTTAACTTATTAGAAAAATATATAAGAGTAAAATCATATTTAGGAAAATAATATCAATACTTGCAAAAAGCTAGAAAAATTACAGTTTACAATTAAAAAAAAAAATAACGTGGGAAATATTAACTTAGTACCTGATTCATATATTCTATATTATTTTGAGTCAACAGCCAAATCTTAAAAAAATTACAAAATTTATTATAACTTGTCTTATATTATAAGGGAGCTGATTAAAATATTTTGGTGCAAGGTAGTTATAAGAATGTCTAAAAATTGATTTGTTTACTTTCAGTTGTAATCAAATGTTTACAATATCTTGGCTTACTCTTTCAATGTATTCAAATATTAATCTACTGGTGTCTGTATCATGACTCTAGTAATAAGGCCAGCCATGCTACACGTCACGTTATGCTATGTCTTTAGGCTAAATTACCAAGGCTAACCAATACCTTAAACTGAAAATCAATGCCATTTGTGATTAATAGTGTACTTGCGTTGATTAATTTTGGATTTTGAATGTGGCTAGGTATGATTAGGGCCGAATTGTACTGCTATTGATCACTGGCTCATCACCATTTACAAAATTCTTAAAATGCTTAAGAATTACATATTAGTACAAAAGTATATATATCATATGTATCATTTAGTCATATCAGCATAAAGATTATAAACTAGTTATAATAACAGTTAAAGTATTACAACAAATCTCCATACATAATCTTAGTTTAACATAAGTATCATATTATCACCAATGTTACATTCAAATCTCCTATACATCATCTTAGTTCATCATAAATGTCATATTATCATTGATGTTACAATTTGTTTCAACTAACATGAGTTTATTATTATGACATCTTTATTTATTTTATTTTTATTTTATTATTTTTTTTTTACTTTAATTAATGGCAGAAGTATCTATTGTTTTTATTTCTAAATATTTTATTTGATTAATCACTCCTATTGAAATGTATTATTATAATTGCATTTATGTCACCTGGTCAGTTGGTTTGATTGAAACTGTTTTAGTATTTAATGTCTGTTTAGTATTAAAAAAATATTCTTTCTGTATGTATGTTTTAAGTTGTGTTACATTATATGTCCCAATTGTGTCTCCTGTCTCTAGTTCACTGACTACTGTGCATTTTCCATTTTTATTGCTGTTACTTTATACGGTCCTTTGTACAATAAAAAGAATTTATTAATCTTTTTATCTAATAGGTCTGATTGATAGTGCATTTTAACTAAAACAAAATCGTTTAGTTGGTAAGATATTGGTTTGATTTTACTGTCATGTTTTTGTTTCCTAATATTTGGTTTCTATTCTATTTTATTCTTTACTAAAATTGTTTTTTGTGCATGCTCAAATTTTCTGTTTTCTGAAAATTGAATATTTTGTTTATTATATTTTCATATTTCTTTCCAAACAGTATTTCACATGGAATTTCCTCTGTTACATCATGAACGGAGTGATTTAAACAGTGTTCAACAAAATCAAGTATGTTTGCCCAAGTCGTGTGTTTTTCATTACAATAAATGAGCAGGATTCTTTCCTATTTCCCTGTTCTCACGTTCAGTTGGGTTAGACTGTGCGTGATATATTGAACTGTGAATAGTTCTAATGTCTCTGTTATGTAGTGTGTTGTACCAGAGTATGCTTGTAAATTATGTACCATGGTAACTTAAAATTGATTCTATGTTGCCAACTATTTAAGATAGTAAAAATCTTATGAACTTCTAAATTTAAGATGAGTTTTTCCTATTAATTCTTCTAATAATATGTTTGGGATGAATACTCTATATTAAACCCCCCCCCCCCCACTGATGAGCATCTTTGGAAAAGTGTGTTATTATGGATTAAATAATTATCTTTATTTTTGTTTCTATGTTTTCTTTAAGTTTATTAAATATTTTGCCAAAAAAATGTGTCTTCTTGTTGGTGTGTGTTTTTCAAGTATGCTCTTAAATACCCTATCTGGTACATCAAAACTTATTTTATCAGTTAAAACTATATTTTTCACTGGTTTCTTGTTATTCATGATTATTTGTTCTGGACAAGATGTCTGCTGGTCTATTATGCTGGTCTTTCTCTTTAACATATTGTATTGTTAAATTATTCTCTAAGTTCTTTGTTGGTGTTAAAGTGTGTGGCTTTAGATGTTGATTATTATCTAAAATATTCATTAGTTATGTTATTCAATTCTTGTTCATTTTCATGACATGTAATGTGCCCTACCTGTATTACCCTTAATCCATTTACCATGTTTAGTTTATTTCTAGGGACAAGTGCTATTATTAACTTTTTGTTTTCTACTTTAACCTCCAAGCATCTCTTTTCAAAGTCTATTTTGGCTAGTCTTTCTATAAAACAGTCACATCCTAATATAATCCCTGTCTGGATTTCCCTTACTACTAAGCATGTCATTGGAGTTATTTGATAATTTATTTTCTTTGATCTCACACCAGTGACTCCTATAATCTGTAAATTACTTACTGGTAGTTGTGGTATTTTATAATCTGCATTATTCTTTATATCCTCATATATAATGATAGCCTCCAAACCTGAATCTTCTATGCATCTGTATTCTTTACGTCCTATTTTTACATTTATTTCTGGTAAAAAGTGACTTAAGACTGATTGGCATTTCATGAAAATTATCTTCATTAGTTAGTTCATTATTTAAGTCTTCATGTACAAATATTTTATTAGTGTTAACCTTAACCTTATTTCCTTTGTCTAGTTGCATTGATTTAATAAAATCATTAATTATTTGCTGAATTATAGAAAATCCTTTTTCATTGATATGAATGAAGTCAGGTTTTTAATGCCTCTGGAGAAAATTTCTTTTCCCTTATAATTGTTGGTTATTAATTTGCTATGATTACCGAATATAATTTGATTCTTTTGTATATATTTTAATCAAATGCACCCATTTCCTCGTTAAAATAATTTATATTTTATTGAATTTAATTTATTTAATCGTCTATTAGGTGGACCTATTACACCTGGTTTATCATTATGAAAGATCTAACCTCCTCACTATTACAAACACTATTGTTTATATTGTTGTTAAAATGTTTTAGAAGTTATTATTTACATTTGAACAGCTGTCATACAGGTTGTATTCATTTCAATCTCTCCATGTTAGTCTTATGGCCAAAAAAAACGTACTTTGAGGTTATCCTGTTCCCTTCAGGGTGAAAATACCGCTGTATTAAGACCTTATTGCACAACGACGAACAAAGGAAATATTTTGACACTTCAACCGTTTAAATTGGCCAAGAAATAAGGGAATAGTTGTGTTGACAAAAAAACAGCTCCACATATATAATGATGCTATTCATCCTACTTACCTCTGCTCTAATGCCAGTGGTTTGAATATAGAAGGGTTACTCAAGGCAACCTTTAGATGATGTCACATTCCCCTTGGCTAACCTTAATAATCTCCACTAACGTATAGTGAAAAATTAAAAAGTAAAAACCTTTTAAGTTAAGTCTCTTACTAATAGCTTAAGGCACTTAGCTGTTGCAACTCCGTGTAAGATTGTACGTTAAAAAAAAGTTAAATGTGCTTATAGAAACGGAGGTTACTGATTGAACATTATTGGGCTTGTAACTCTCGGTTCGTAAGAAAGATTTCATCCCTTTTCTGGACTTAAAATCCTACTGGAAGGTGTCCACTATCCACATACCTGTAATTCTCATCTCTCATTGGGAAAATGCTTGCACTCACACTTTTTTTATAGAATCTTAATATTTCTGTCACAAGATACTTTTTATAAAATAGAAAACTAAAGTTACTATCTGTATCCAAAGACTGTAAAAATATCTGTAAAAATTCTTAGTTAGCTTCATAATTAACTTTGCTGATATCTCATTAATTTATGTCATGTACTTATAATCAACTAATATATTAGTTTGAGATATACTGTATAGTAATTATTTGTACTGAGATAAACAATTTTATCATATAATTTTTGTTTAAGGTGAAATGTACAGAAAATGCCAGCTCAAGGCCAGCAAACCAGATGCAAGACACATCAATAAGTATTGATAACTTAAAACACAATGCATACAGATGTAACCAGTTCCTTAGTAGAGCTACAAAAACTTCCCAGATTAAAGAACATACAAGTAAGGAACCATTCAGATGTGAACATTGCCCTTACAGAGCTATACAGAATAGACAATTGATAAGGCAAGTAATAACTCACACTGGTAACAAACCATTCAGTTGTGATCAGGGTCCTTATAGAGCTACTCAAAAAAGCACATTGATAAGACACATGCTAACTCACACTGACAACAAACCATTCAGTTGTGATCAATGTCCTTATAGAACTACTCTAAAAAGTAATTTGATAAACCACATGAGATCTCACAGTGGAGATAAACCATTCAGTTGTGATCAATGTCCTTATAGAACTACTCTAAAAAGTAGTTTGATACAGCACATGAGATCTCACAGTGGAGAGAAACCATTCAGTTGTGATCAGTGCCCTTATAGAGCTACTCAAAAAAGCAAATTGATAAGACACATGCTAACTCACACTGGCAAGAAACCATTCAGTTGTGATCAGTGCCCTTATAGAGCTACTCAAAAAAGTAATTTGATACACCACATGAAATCTCACAGTGGAGAGAAACCATTCAGTTGTGATCAGTGCCCTTATAGAGCTACTCAAAAAATTAATTTGATACACCACATGAGATCTCACAGTGGAGAGAAACCATTCAGTTGTGATCAGTGCCCTTATAGAGCTACTCAAAAAATTAATTTGATACACCACATGAAATCTCACAGTGGAGAGAAACCATTCAGTTGTGAACAGTGCCCTTATAGAGCTACTCTAAAAAGCAATTTGATACACCACATGAGATCTCACAGTGGAGAGAAACCATTCAGTTGTGATCAGTGCCCTTATAGAGCTACTCAAAAAATTAATTTGATACACCACATGAGATCTCACAGTGGAGAGAAACCATTCAGTTGTGATCAGTGCCCTTATAGAGCTACTCAAAAAATTAATTTGATACACCACATGAAATCTCACAGTGGAGAGAAACCATTCAGTTGTGATCAGTGCCCTTATAGAGCTACTCAAAAAAGTAATTTGATACACCACATGAAATCTCACAGTGGAGAGAAACCATTCAGTTGTGATCAGTGCCCTTATAGAGCTACTCAAAAAATTAATTTGATACACCACATGAGATCTCACAGTGGAGAGAAACCATTCAGTTGTGATCAGTGCCCTTATAGAGCTACTCTAAAAAAGACAGTAATATGTCACATGCTAACTCACACTGGCAAGAAACCATACAGTTGTGATCAGTGCCCTTATAGAGCTACTCAAAAAAGCACATTGATAAGACACATGCTAACTCACACTGACAACAAACCATTCAGTTGTGATCAATGTCCTTATAGAACTACTCTAAAAAGTAATTTGATAAACCACATGAGATCTCACAGTGGAGATAAACCATTCAGTTGTGATCAGTGCCCTTATAGAGCTACTCAAAAAAGCACATTGATAAGACACATGCTAACTCACACTGGCAAGAAACCATTCAGTTGTGATCAGTGCCCTTATAGAGCTACTCAAAAAAGTAATTTGATACACCACATGAAATCTCACAGTGGAGAGAAACCATTCAGTTGTGATCAGTGCCCTTATAGAGCTACTCATAAAAGTAATTTGATACACCACATGAAATCTCACAGTGGAGAGAAACCGTTTCGTTGTGATCAGTGCCCTTATAGAGCTACTCAAAAAATTAATTTGATACACCACATGAAATCTCACAGTGGAGAGAAGTAATTTGATAAAGCACGTGAGATCTCACAGTGGAGAGCAACTATTTAGTTGTGATCAGTGTTCTTATAGGGCTATTAGAAAGGGACAGTTGATTGTGCATTTGAGATCTCACAGTGGAGAGAGAAACCGTTCAGTTGTGATTAGTGCACTTTTAGAGTTACTCTAAAAAGTCATTTGATAAGGCACATCAAACGTTACGCTAGGTAAATTCCATTTAGTTGTGATTAAAGTCCTTATTGAATGAAATAAAATGAAAATTGCTGTATTGGTCCTAATTGTGTAACAATTATCCAGGTAAGGATTAAAAAGTCCTTGTTTTACATGTTAACATTATTAGTAAAATATAGTTTTACAAATAAGCTTAAAAAGAAATGAAAACTATTTTGGTATGTAAAATAAATCACATTAAAAAATAATAACTACATAAAAGAGAAATTCGACAACTTAAATAATACTGATAGCCAGGAATGCAGAATATGTATGACCACCCAAGATTTCCCCAGATTTATATTTGTAAAGGGTAAATTTAGGTTTTTAAATACAGTCACATTTTTAAAAATATAAACCTGTCATATCCGGCCTGTGGTAGACCAGATAACTTTGAAGCTGGACATGGAATTACCATAATAAAGACAAGGTTTTCATTGAGCGAATGCATTGCGGTTATGCTTTGAAGGAACTTCATAATAAATGAATTGTTTAATGCTGATCTGTAATGGTTTTCCAAAATATTTATAATTTTATAAAATAGCAAATATTCTATTTGTTAGTTTTATTTAAGAAAAATAAAACAAAAATAATGTTGGCCTGCTAGGCTTGTATCATATTTCTTAGTTAAGCTACTTTCTGGTCATGTAATGGAAAGGAAAGAATCAAAAGGTTATTTTTTGATTTTATTTTAGAACATACAATAAATAAAATACAGTAAAAGAGTAAAATACAGTATACTTGAAAAACTCGTACTAACGCACACAAAATGGCAACACAGTCAATAGCAACTGTTTGACCTACCAACACGCCGAGCAGTGATGGCTACATTTGTTGTGATTAAACCCTTCATTATGCTTCCTTCTCCTTTCCCAAGGTCAAGCGCTGGGAACTAATATTCCTTCTCTTTGTCACTGAGCTGCTGGGGGCCGGTTATTAGAGGTTCCTGATATCACTGGGCCGGGTATGCCAGGTTTTACTGTACAGTTACTATCTACACAATATATTAATTAAAAATAAAAAGCGGTAAAATATACTGCGTAAGAAGTTGAGAAAAGTGTTAATTTAAAGTGTACATCTTACACATAACTTCTAAATTTTATACAATTTAACAATAGTTTAACATATACATAGTAAAATCCATTGTAAAAATTAAATATTCAGTCAATAAGTCAAGCAACTAAAATTAACATATTTGAAAGAAAAAACTACAAATTATTCCGAATAATACCTTTTTACTTTATTCCAAATTTAATGTGGATGACATTAAGAATTTTTTATTTCCACAAGTATACAGTTGGATATATAGTTGAATGATTAAACACGTTTAAATAACATTTATTTATTTCCTAAAATAATAGATAAACATAAGGTAACTTAACTGTTAATACAAAACCGGAAATTATGACAAATATGATTTTTCAATAATAATAAATAAAAGATTGCATGCTATAAAATAGGCTTGAAAAGTAACAACATTAAAATAAGATTGAAAATACTAGGGATATTTTTCTTATTAGTTATTTTTAAGCTCATATTTGTTCGGCTCAACAGGTTAATTATATGTTGTACAGTACAAACAATAACCAAATCTATAATTTTACATTTAAAATACTAATTTCAGTAAAGCAAATGTGTTGAATTATCAATAAACAATATCTATTGTAATGTGTATTTTATTTAATTACAAAACAAAGGAAGACAGCTATGTGATATAGAGTTTCTGACTGCCCACCTTTCCCAGTCTATGTTTAGTATATTTTGGAAACAGTTTGCAGACCATGTGTTAATGAAAACAAGGATACATATAACACTCGCTATTGTTTTCAAAGGAGTTGCAGGGAGGCTAATTTTTTTTACATTCCTGCCCCTGGAAATCTGTCAAATTGATTTTAAAATGTTTAGTCGAAAATTGAAAATATATTTACTTAATAGACCAATTTATAGTTTAATGACTTTAGACAGGTTGATAACCTGGAACACCTTAGACTATTTGCTTATTTATTGTAATGACTTTATTTAAAGTATTGATGATTTTGGACATGTATATTTTAAGTTTATTTTATAACATTTTGACACCATTCTTGTAATATGATACAGTAATGAACAAATATTATTATTGATTTATTGTAGTATTTAACAACACGATTGGAAGTTTTATAAAAAGAAACTCAATTTATTGGGAAATACTTTCTTCACCCTCTCCCACAAATTCAATTTTTATTCATTAAGACGCCGACCATCAAGATATGGGTGAATATGAGTGTAGATGAACGAGTCATTGTTACTAACTAAGGTTAACTGTTCCTCAGAAAAATCTATTTATTAATAGCCCAATTATGATGGTGATCGTTAAATAGTTTTAAAAAATTTTAAATTGTAATACTACTGGATAAAACCTTTCCTTATTCCTCTGAGGAATTTTGGGATAGTCAGGTTAATAATTATTTATAATACTGTGACTATTTGATATGTATTGTTGTATTATATTACTAGGATTAGTGACACTAATCTGTGTGCAGTTTAATATTTTATGAATAAAGGAATTTTGAAATGGAAACATCTTATACCTTTTTGTACAATCTATTAATAATACATCAAGAAACTCGTTAAAATGTATGTTTACATAACTCTCATTGTCCAGAGATGTCCTGCCAAAACATTGCAAGTTTGAATATTTGTGTTTGAGGGATAGTGTCTTTTAATTATCAATTTTTATTGAACGGTTGTACTTTTTAAGCCTGTGAAACAATATAGAAAACAAATTATGAATTGAAGATTCGTAACTGTATAAAATTATTAATAAACAATATCGGGAATGAATGCATATTTTATTTGGTTACAAAACAAAGATAGACTATGTGATGAATTTCTGACTTTCCACCTTTCCCAGTTTAATTTTTTGCAGTGTTCCTTATCAGTATGTATTGTTCAGGAACTATGTGAGTCATCAAGTTCATGACAGTGAGTCGTAATTGATTCCATGAGATAAGGGCTTCATCATTAAACTCCAAAAATAATTTGCAGTAATGAACAACTGAAAACTAATATTGTTAGTACTAATAATGAATATAGCTTGTGATAGTTCGGCTTCTGTCTACGAACCGTTCGTGCACATGCACATGATCACGAGCCATCTCGCATTGTTAGAACAGTGGGCTCGCAAAAACATGACAACTCATACATCCGTCCAAACATCAAGGTCATCACACGAGTAACATTGCTGTTGACTTGGAGTAACGCATCATGTAAACGGGGATCAAGCCGCTCAACCTAAGAGGCCTGGAGAAGAACTGCAACTGTGGCTAGAAACCAACCGTGCTCTTCAACATCTGTAATATGATCAGGAAGATTATTCCAATGTAAGTAAGCAAATGAAAAATTGTGAGAATATCAAGCATACAGAGTTGATTATCTTAAGAAGATAAAAGTTGAAAAGTTGGTTAATTTGATCTTGAAGTTAAAGTCTGAAAATAAAACAGACAAAAATAGTTTTTGGCTCACTGCAATCGGCCCGAAAGCTCAGCTCTAATGTTATTAATGACAATGTATAGTAGTTAAAAAGGAGGAAAATTAGAGCCTTTAGAATCTTCACCTTCACACTAAATGAGAGAAAAAGAGCAATTATTTTTAGACTGTCGAGTCCAGAAAACTCCTGTTACAAGTTTCAGTAGTATGTTTAGACCAACTTAAGTTTTTTTTTCTTTTTTTCGTTAAGTTTAAGATTATTGACCATATCATTGTATTATGTCCCGTATCCAGGCAAGTTTTGGGGGAATCCGCAAGATCAGTGCTCCTCAACAGTCTTGGTTCCAACCACAATAACTGGTTTAGTTTTGTTGTCACTAAGTTTAAGTCCGTATTTGAAAGCCAAATAGCAATAGCATCACCATCAATGTTTATATTAGCAACAGTACCAATCAAGTCAGTAGTAGGTAAATTATTGTAAATTTGTAGATTATCAGTGTACAATTGGAAAAAAGAGTTCTAAATAACCGTTGTGCAGTCATCAATGTACATAGAAAATAATAATGGACCAGGAACAATGAATCCTGATCTACCCCTCAAATAGCAGGTTTCCAGTTATTCCTTGTCACTAGTTCTAACACATGCTGACGATCTGAAAATAAGACCTCACCCAGTATATGTAATCAATAGAAATTTACATCTTTAATCTTTTTAAAAGGATAAGAGAGTGCTAAACAAAGTTCAACGCCTTATAATACTGGGCTTAAACCAACAACTTATTTCTTATGTTTGATGCTGACGATACAAGTACTTTCTTCTCAGCTCGTTGAGATTTTTGTTATTTCCTAAATTTATGCTTCTGTTTATATAAACGATCTTTAAGACCTCTAACAGTTGTAATAATTCTATTTAGTCCACAGTGAAATATATACAATAAACAACGTAACATTTCGAAATTTACACTACCACGTAATTATTACAAGTACAGCGTGAGAAGTGTGATAAGATAACATATAAAGGCTAGAGTCTACTGCTTTACTTTCAGGTTACTCCTCTCTGTGTGTCGTCTAAATTACTACTTCTAATCAAATCAAAGTCATACATTCAATATCTTTTATTTTAAAAATCATATTTTTACCATTACCACACAATTTTCTTAATATTAAAATTTATAATTGCAATGTAACATTTTAATAATACTGAAAATAAATATATGAAATATAACTTCATCAATATAATCTTTTTGATAAAAAATAATAATCATGGGTTCGTAAATAAACAACCAAGATGCCATAACAGTTCTTAAATATATAACTCTTTAAAAGTAAATGTCGGTACTTGGTGAATATTGTACTCCAAATTACGAGTCTCCAAAAATTAGTTTGTTCCAAAATTTCTCTGTTTATATGTAGTTTCAAATTAAGTTATAGCGTTTTGTGAATAAAGATTAATTTTGCTATATAATTTATAACAAATTTATACCGCTTGTGTGTTCAATCAAAATTCGTAGCCTATCACTTTTTAAGCATATGGTTTTAATCATTATAATAACTCTTAACCATCACAATTAAAGTCAAGTGTCTTTCTTTAGTTTGATTGTACAAATGAAATACCAGCTGAAACGATGATGATGAAATACCAGCAATGAAAATATTACTGATCGTCTCAAATTAATCTGCATCCTTGTGGCGATATTGTAAACCACTAGACGCCATGTAAGAGTCCACTGCGCTTCTGGTGGACATTTCCTCGTACTACAATCAGCCTTGAGTACTTGAAGTACAAATTACCGTAAAACAAAAAGCCTCCTAGAAACTGTAAATTAAATTTAGATTAATATTGAAATACAATTAATTAGCAGATGACAAACCTATACGAATACTATAATGTTATCATAAAAATGTTCTTTGTGATATGAATTTCATTGATATGTCCTTTATGCCAATTAATATTTAGACTGCATTTTTTCGTATTATTATATTTAATTTAGGTACTTACATTTGTCCACACTGGTCACTTCAGAATGAATCTAACTCTAAATGTAAAGACGAAGTTGGCTCGCTTATTTGATACAGCTGTTCACAAAATTGTACTAATAGGACCGGTAAAGAATTAAGTACAGTATTTGTAAATTGTAACGGGCTTCTCGTTCATTTCAAATAAGTATCCTTTGATAAAAATATTTAACTAACAATATACTAAGTGGAACTCTTAAAACAGCGTTTGGCCAATAATTCGTAAATATTATGTTATTTTTATTCCTATTATTATATTCACGAAAGAGGATATGAATAGGCCTACAACTCGGCGTACTTTCATATGAGTGACCGAATAGACAGTTACCCTACTAGTACTAGTAATGTGTGGACAATATAGACTTCAATGACTCACAATATACGCAATAAACAGGGAAATATTAGATATCACAAGAATTAGTTGGAAGATAAGTGCATAAAGGAATTGTGAACTCAGTCTGTTAGCTCTGAAGTCCAAATAATGTTGTGACATACTGATCACTTAGTCAGGCTAGTTCGACTGTTACGGCAGTGATCGGATCTTTTAATTTCGACGACCTGGGGCCCTTGGTCTCTCTCTCTCTCTCTCTCTCTCTCTCTCTCTCTCTCTCTCTCTCTCTCTCTCTCTCTCTCTCTCTCTCTCTCTCTCTCTCTCTCTCTCTCTCTCTCTCACACGCACGCACACACACACACACACACGGCGGGTGGGTAATGTTACTGTACGTGTATGGGCGGGCGGGTAGGTCAATACCACTGTACGTGTATGGGTGGGCGGGTGTAGGACTCCCTCCCACCTAATAATTTCAAAAATCCCCACCTGCCCACCCATACACGTACAGTGGTATTGACTCACCCGCCTACCCATACAGTGGTATTGACTCACCCGCCCACCCATCCACATACAGTGGTATTAACCTACCCGCCCACCCATACACGTACAGTGGTATTGACCCACCCGCCCACCCATACACGTACAGTGGTATTGATGGGAGGTATGTTTTCACTTAAATATTTAATTTAAAAGACGTCAACAGATAATTAGTACAACAGCTTTTGTAAGATACGAAAGTTTTTATTTATTTTTTTTTTTTTTTCAATTTGTTTCAACACTAGTAAAATTCTTATATTGTTTATTCAAACGTTGATATGGGCTAACGGTCCATACCCTTCAAGCTAAATTTAGTTGGACCTCCCGGATATGAACCCGTGACCTCCTGCATTGAAGAAGACAGGAGTGCTAACCGTTAGACTAGCAAGTGACCATACTTGCCTGTTACTACTGTTGGGTTACTCAAAGACTTTTCCAGGTACTTAAAACTTGTCTGGGAGGTATATATTAAACTATTTAAGTTAAGGGCAATTTATAGTAAAAATTATTTCTTTTGTACTTTAAAAAAAGTAGCTCATTACAATATCTTCAAGAAAATTTTCTTTCTTCTTTCATTAATATACAGGGTGTTTCTTTTAAAACGTAACCCTATTTACAAGTACAGAAAATGAAGGTTTAAGATAGTTACAAGTTCATAGGTTGGTAGTCCTGGTTCTTCTTCTTCATTGGCTATCAGCTGATTTACATTGTTGCATTGTTGTTCACTTTATTTGCGTTGCATGCAATGTGATTAAGTTGAAGTTAGAAACATGGTTTTAACCAAATACCAGAGAGTGTTTACTGGTGAGAAATATTTTAAAACAAAATCGTTTGTTTCATGTCAAGTGCTTTCGAACATAATTCTGAACCCATTGCATTAACTATATGAATGTCAAATCAAATCAAAATTTCTTTATTGCCTTTAAACTTTACAAGCATTGGCATGGGTCACATCAAACAATACTTAAATTTACAAAGAAATACAACTAATTAAATCAAAGTTGCTTAAAACTGCTTAAAACAAAATTATGCACATAAGCTATCATTTAAATAAGCTTGAACACTGTAGTAGGTTTTGCCTATCAAGAATTCTTTCAGACCCCTCTTGAATTCACTGACTGAATTTACTTTCTTGAGATGGTTTGGTAGGGCATTGAATAGCTTTATGCAGGAGTAATGTCTATTGTTAATTGTATGTATAGTGTTATATTGAAAGTTAACCCATTTCAAATCATGGGTTGCGTTTTAAAAGAAACAGCCTGTATTTGTACAGTCATTATACCACACGACACTTTTTATATTTTATTTAAAATTTCTTAAACGGTCTAAAATAATAAATGTTCTTCTTTGATCAGGGAGGAAGCCAGACATATTGGTTGCTAGTAGTCTAATATTGTTCAAAATTGAACTATTCAATACTCAAACCTACATGGGCATAATCTCATTTTAAATGTTACAAAACTAAGACCACTAGTGATACCTAGTGGCAGTTAGTAAACACCGGTGAGTATGTATGGGTAAACATGTTACAGTACAACTATGAACAGCATGTACTACCTAAAAGTGATGATATATCTAATTGTTGTTGATTGTTCATATTTAAAGTTTAGTAAACAAATTGTCAGTTGTAAACCGTGCATTAATGAAGATATTAAGTATAAAATAATTATTTAAAACCTTTTTCCACCAATACAGATAAGCCAAACTAATAATTCTTTAAGTGTCCACATTCAAGGATTAATGTGTTGCAATAATTCCCTTTTTATGGGGGGGGGATAAATTTGAAAAATTGCTAAATGTAAATGAACAGTATACTGTCCTCACCTAGTTTATTCAGCCGAGAGGCCGTGATATTTATTTATGGAACCGGAATATAGTCTACTATAACGACTTACTGTCTTACAAACTTAATTGAACATCTGTCTGACAAGGACACAAGTCCCTAAAATGAGAGAACATCTTACTATCTAAAACAAGCCACGTCTGCTCCCCCCCCCCTCCCAAATAAAAAATATGCTCAAAAACCCTAAATTGAATAATGTTAAACTAAACGGTGTCTCAACCTAAGTTGAGGCAAACTACCCGACCGGAGGGGTAGACTAGGATAATGGCCGGGCCGGCCCGGCGAGTAAATCCCATTAGTCACGCGTCGCCGAATGCACCACCTAAACACGGAAATGTAAGGGATAGATTTGAAAATGTAATAAATGCATGCGTTATCTTATAAAAAGCGTTATACTGTATTTTTAGTCATCAAAAAATAAACAATTGTGTGTTTGTCCCATGTTAATCGGCCGACTTCCAGTGTTAAAGCTAATGATATATTTTTTCAATATATCATCGTTAAAAATTACATGTTTTATTTTTAAAATTTAAATTTGGCTAATTTAAAATGTATATAAATGTACTGTATATAAATAAAATATAATAAATACAACAAATATAAAAAATAATAAATATAAATGTATAATAATGTATATAAATAAACTGTAGAAATTAAACTGTATATTTAACTATAGGCTATATTTTAATTTTGTTTTATTATATCTTCGTCACCTATTTGTAATCCCATTGTTTCTTCTCAAATATTTAAAGTTTTCCATTATAGTTTTACACATGTACAATGGTTAAATTTATAACAGTTAATATGTAATTGATGAATGCAGTTGCATTAAATATTTATAACGCTACATAAGTTGTCTGAATCTTCCACCATGATTTCCTCTTCTTCCAGCGGAAACGCCGATAATTTAGGAAACGGCGTTGTCGCAGGGTATTCAATGATTCATATTTTCGCAGAAGCCAATTTGTTGGAGACTTTCGGCTTCCATCCAAGTAAACAGGAAGAAGCCATTACCTGTACAATGTATCGAGGCTTTAAATACCACGACAAGTTATTTTCTGTATCATTGCTAGTCATGGCAGCTGAGAAGACACCCGATAGGATTCTACTAGCGCAGAAGTATATCGCCATACATGGACGAGGGAGTATACGTAGTAGTGGCGAGAGGAAGATTATATTAACAGTGTTTGGAAATCTGTTAGCTGAGTCGACATCTTCACTTCGAGAAGTAGCAGAGCGGACAGCGGTTTTAACAGGGACAAGCAGAGCGACTGTGGAGCGTATAAGGAAGGAAGCTAATGAAGGAAAACTCACAACGCCTGGTAAAAAATGACCTAGAGCGACAGGTGCCACATCAAGAATGAAAAAAACATCAGACTACACAAAGATTGGAATCCGACGCATAGTACATGACATGTTT
Source organism: Stictocephala bisonia (assembly GCA_035578905.1). Taxonomy (NCBI): domain Eukaryota; kingdom Metazoa; phylum Arthropoda; class Insecta; order Hemiptera; family Membracidae; genus Stictocephala; species Stictocephala bisonia. The sequence continues at coordinate 92,339 of JAQJVL010002549.1, forward strand.
AGACAGAATAGACCTCCGACGTTGACATCTATTACAGAGAAAATTAATGAAGACGAAAGTTTACCAGCAATGAGCAGAGCTACAGTTCATCGGTATATCACTGATCTGGGATTTGTGTACGAACGCCGGACATGACGTTCGGTGTTTATTGAAAGAGACGATCTTGTCATTTTGAGAATGAAATATTTAACGGAGATCCGGAAATACAGATGAAAAAAAACCAATTTTACCTGGATGAGACATTTTTGAATGCAGTGAAGCACGCTTGGAGACCGTCTTATATCAAATCCGCACGACACGCTGCGTTGGAAGGCGAAACGACTGGAACGAACTCTCTAGGTGCTAACGGCTCGGAGCGAGCCGTTGTTGCCCCCGCTTAAGTGCTAACGGCTCGGAGCAAGCCGTTCGCTAAAAATGCCGTGGAATCAATATGCGCCGGCCAAAAATGTTAAAATTTATCATAATATAAAGAGGAAGAGTTGTTTTACCTTTTTCCTCT